>OZ024742.1:3823774-3856274 GCA_964016885.1 Eledone cirrhosa | reverse complement strand
ACCTTCAGAAGATTTATATACAAATTTGTACATCTATCTATCTTTGCATTAGATGCCACTTATTTGTAATTCATGTTATGTAAGGTTTCGAGGATAAATAAATACCAAACAAACTATATCTGGTGTTGTGCTATAGATGTTGGATACAGTACTTTTTCAAATAATATAGTAGGATTAGCAATGATTGATGTTCACACACATGCATTTATATATATATATATGTATATATATATATATATATATATATATATATATATATATATATATATATATATATATATATATATATATATATATTTTATTGAGTAAAATGATGTTCACACACACACACATACATGCATTTATATATATATATATATATATATATATATATATTATTGAGTAAAATGATGTTCACACGCACACACATACATGCATATATATCTATCTATCTATCTATCTATATATATATATATATATATATATATATATATATATATATATATTATTGGGTAAAATGATCTTCACACACACATGCCTTTATATATATATATATATATATATATATATATATATATATATATATATATATATATATATATATACAATATTCAATATTATAAATTTCCCAACTTTTCAGGTATCTGTAGAACCATATTATCACATGGTCTGCATCAGCCAATGTAGATAACGGAGAGAGCAGCACGTATAGACGTTTTAGTACAAGTTTGTTTATTATTTTTAGATTTAGGTCAGCCATCATTAAGCAAATAATACATCTCAATGAATGCTGTAAATAGGCAGAATCGTTAGAAAGTTGTATAGAATGCCGTTTGTTCCGACTCTCTGCTCTCAGAGTTCTAATCCCGCCTAGGCTATCTTTGCCTTTCACCCATTTAAGGTCGATAAAAATGTACCAGTCAAGTACTGGAGTCGATTATTCCTCTACATCTCTTTCTCACGTTCTCTCTTCTCTCTCACTTTCAATCCTTTTATGGAAGAAATCTGCTGTGCACAGACCTAGAGAGGGGTGGGCTCCTCCTGGCACAAAATTCCCCAGAAACGCCGTATGCTAGTACGGCGCCCCTACGACTCCGATAAAAGTTACAGGATCTAAGGGGAAATACCTCTGCTGGTGATGTGAATACCCAGATCCGTTGCATCGTCCGATAGAAGGTGTTGCACTATTTCATCCGGCTCTCTGCACTCTCAGTCTAAATCCCACCAAGGTTAACTTTACATTTGATCCATTCAAGATCACTCATTATTGGACCAGCTCAGTATCAGGGTCGGTTTTTCTTCTGTATCTCAATCTCACCGTATCTTACTTTCTTCTCCTCTGGAAGAAAATGCCTATGTTCACAATTCAAAGGAGATGGGCTCCAGTAGTTTCGAAATGCTGTATGGAATTTCACGAGGAGTTACGGGTCCATTCACATGTACAATATCTCGACAGGTTTATATCCAAATAATTTCGCCACCAATCTTCTCTAACACAGAATACATATGAAAAATACAGAATTATTAATTAACTTTTTACTGAATAATTGACACTTCCATTATCAATGCAACGTCGACTCACGCGGAATTAGTTAAATATCCATCGCCATTACGCGACACTATATGACCAACTTTACGCGGGAACGAAGGGTAGTTGTTCGGTTTTGGGGGTAGTATTGGATTGGAGTGAATTTGATTGCATGTATGACAGGGTAATTAAAACGGATGGTTATATATTTATACAGACCATACTGATAAACACATGTTGTTATCATTATTACTACTACTATTGTTTCTACTTTTGGCACAAGGCCAGCAAATATCCCAGTGTATTACTGGTATTTTATTTCATCGACCCCATAAGAATGAAAGGCAAAGTTAACCCCGGCGGTATCTGAACTCGGTGGATTGGCAGTATCGGTAGAGGGTCGGACGCCATGCTTTGACGCATAGAGTTACGGCCCTTTCCATTCTGAGTTCAAATCCCGCCGAGGTTAACTTTGCCTTTCATCCTTACAGGGTCGATAAAATAAAGTACCAGTAATGCACTGGGATAATTGCTGGCCTTGTGCCAAAAGTAGAAACAATTATTACTATTATTATTTCCATGAACAGGCTTAGCGATCACTGATTTTAGTGAAACATGGTAACTGTGTCGTGAGAGAGACAATAAATTAATTCCTACATTTACACAGTTATAAATATTAAGTTCTTGCTCGCATGGAACTACAGCGACCACTAATATTGACTACAGTGCATATATATAATATTTCTGGCGGCATGTATACAGTCATTAACTACCACCATCTTCTATACCAGGCATTCAACAATTTTATTGAGACTTATCAGTAAATACAGAGACAATAGATACATTAAAATGATATTAACTATTATGACCAGTCTATATAAAATGTCTGATCTATGCAGACATCTTATATCCACCTCTAATATACTTAACTTTTCTGGTTTTTCCTATTTCACGTCTAACACTTTCCTATCACTATCTTACTCCCTAAATATTTCTCACCCTCTTCCTCACTCTCCCTCATCCGCACATACACACGCACACAGATACACACACACGCACACACACACACACGCACACACACGCACACACACGCGCGCGCGCACACACACACACACACACACACACACACACACACACACACACACACACACACACACACACACACACACACACACACACACACACAGACACATACACGCACGCACGCGCGCACGCACGCGCGCACGCACACACACACACACACACACACACACACACACACACACACACACACAGGGATACCTACAACGTTGTGTTTGTTGGTGTATGTGGGATTCATTGATATAGAAATATGGAACATGAATTAATATACAAAAACATTTTGTGTTTTACTTCATAAGTAGAAATCGATCACCATCGAAAAGAAAGTATACATATATAATATATGTCATAGAAAAATGTCAGCATGAAATAGATATACTAATGTCTTGGTGAATACATCGTATATAATATATCATACTATATAGAACACACCATACTATATTGTGACATCAATTAGAGATGATTTATCGTCCAAAACGTTTTCTTTCCGAATATACTAAGAAAACTATATAACAGGTAAAGTAGTCGTGCTAAAGATTGAAAACCTCACAATAAATGAACATCAGGCAGTTTTTCTCCTTGCTCAACATTTTCTAGATTGTACCAAACGTGAGTTACATTCTTCCCTTCAAACTTATAGACGAAAGAAAATATCTTTGAACATCTATATAGATATATATCAAAGAAATAATATTTAGAAAATGATTTATTTTGAAATTAATACATTTTGATAAATACATTTAATAAGTTAATATTTTTCTGAAAGCAAACAATTAGCATAAATTTATATTGTAAATATAAATATTTCCTGTTGTAAAATACATTAAACCTGTAGAATATTTATTTAATAATGTTTTATTTTACATAAACTCGTCCAATATATATATATATATATATATATATATATATATATATATATATATATATATATATAAGATGTGTGTTTGTGAGTTTATATATGTATGCATATATATACATATATGTATATATGACCATCTCAAAGTATTATATATATACACATATAGACACACACACACACACACACACACACACACACACACACACACACACACACATTTATATATATATATATATGTATATACTTTTAGTTTTATCTTGTTTACCATATAAACATTTCCATCCCCCACTTGTTACAAGCCTTCGTTAAATATATCCAGTTGGGATTGATATTAAATTTTATATTCAAATTAATTAATTCCAAATAATCAGCAATTATGGTTTACTTGAAGCTCAGAATGTTTGTATTATTATAAAATAAAGTTAAAAACCACAGTTTCTATAAGATAATTGATTATATATATATTTCATATATATATTAATATGAAAATTATATTCATGTAATAAACCTTGTTATTTATACAACAGACAATATTTCTGAAATGGAATATATTCATATTTATATGCAAAACTTTGTATGATGAAATCAAAATCAATCCAATGTTTATGTTAACGTTTCAATATATAAAATAATTTCTGGGTTAGAAAGAAGGAAACAGTTTTACGTAAGATTAAGACCGAATGAAATTTACGTATCAATTTCATCTTTTGAGTTCTATATTTAGTGACGTATACTTTCGCTTGTTTTATATCTCGCTGCGCCGATAAAGTATTTACTCATACTTATGTACTTCATGTATTGAATTGTTGATTTTACTGTTTACTCAGGGAGAGATAGGGAGGGCGGGGAGGACATATAGAGCAGAAATTATGGCACTTTTTAGAGATACTCAGACTGGCTGGAGAGGCAACATAGTGGACTCCATTAGAAGCCACTAAATACCCGGTGATGACTTTAAACCGGGTTACAAATTAAGTCGATTACCCCAGAAGGTAACAGAGGCAACTCAGTACACAACTATCACAATTCATTTTATCTGACACTCTAAACATTCCTTCACTCCACCTTTCTAAACTGACCTGAATCTTTTCGATCCAGAAAAGATGAAAGGCAAATTCGATAACGGAGTGATATCGAGTTAAGGGGACCAGGAACAAATACCAGAAGGTATTTTGTTGACACTCAAATTACTCTACCAAATTCACCTAAAATTACGAGGTTCCGTACTAAAGATAGTTATCAGAATTCGGCTGTTTAAATATAAATTATTTATTAAAACTTTTAACATTTGAAATAAAGAAAAAAAAAAAAAAACATATCCCAATATATGAAGTGTGACAAAATGTTTTGTTTATAATTTGTTAAATATTTTGCAAGATTTAGGGGGATGGACTTTCTTAGGCAAACATTCCCGGAGTGAATTAAGATCCTGCCGCTTTTAGTATTTTTGTGGTTTAGTTCCAGTACAGCGTTAATTGAATACCCCCATGGTAAATTTTCTTCCAGTCAGGATGATTAAATCTTTATTTAAATATTTGACTATATTCTCCAATTAATAGTTCCATCTTCAAGATAATATGTTGTTGTTTGAGGGAAGTTAAGATACTATTTCTCTCAGATAGAGTGAGCATGCAAAAGCTTTTTCATTGGTTTATAAACCTATTTATCCTGTTATTGTTCCTTTTGATTTCATGTTATTCCTTGGTTCACTTCTTTTTCCATTCTAGCATAAACTGACAGTAATATAATTTGTTGATTTAATCTTCTATGCATCTTCTATTACACCAACATAGAAACCTCCTAGGTTAGTAATGTTTGCAATATATCCGTCTTCACAAATGCAAATAAACATTTTTAGTTTCATTTGAAAGATTACGAAACGTACAATATTCCATTTCCAAGTAGCGCCTATATATTTCTGACGATGAAAGAAGCTACAGATATAGTGGGAAGATACAGGAAGGTAAATTGACCTCAGTACTTCGTTGGTACTTTATTTTATCCGATTTGGAAGAATGACGAGCATATTTGACATTAGTGGAGTTTTAAATTAGAAACTAAAATGATGCAACTAAATACAATGCAATCTGCCTCACGATCTGCAAATTTATCGTCTATTCTCACTTATCAAACATTAATTATATTCAGGAAATATATGTGTATGCATTCACAAAAGATAAATGATTCGGTTTAGTCTAGCAAATATCCGTCTACCGCTACCATCAGTACATCCATCCTATTCTCTAACCTCATACACCATCAATACTACCACCCAAAATTAATCGTTTAATTCATAAATTCTATTTATTCATCAAATTATATCCACTGGTAAACTACATTTCAAATCTACGAGATTTCTATTTCGTTTACAATGATAGCAATTAGGATATTATAAAGAAATATTTCGTATCTTTTGAATTTCTATGTAATCGTATCTTTATATACACTCTCCAATATCACTTAGCAGTGGATAATAAGAGATTGGTGAATTCTTTAAAGTATGTAATAATCAGATTTATTATATTATTATTTAGTTTGATATCTATTCAAATATTACATTAGAGAATTAAACACTCGATTCAGGAATGTATCTTTATCATACACGATAGCGAGGAGTTCCGATGAAGATGACGTTTCAAATGCTGCACATATTTCCTTTCAGAGCTTCAACTATCAACTAGATTGAAAGTATTTGTGTTATACAATCGTTTGTGGTGAGTGATGCAAAGAAAGGAAAACCTCTTTGTTTTTGTTAGTGCTGCTCCGTTCAATAGATAGACATATAATTGACAGCATATATTTACTAACTGTAAACAATAACGATGAACAATTTTTAGTTGAATTTTACTTTGTTTGCATTTAGAACATTGTTAAATACCGTAGGACTTGCCTTGTACTCATGAAACCAGTGTCATGGAATAAATGAACCAACATTAACATCCTCAGAAATTAGTCACACACGCGCGCGCGCGCACGCACATATATATATATATATATATATATATATATATATATATATATGTATATAGAATAAGGAAAAGCGAAGTAGTTTCAGATGTTCAAATCCTTTAATAATAAAGCTGTGATATATATTTCAGTGACGACACTGGCCACACTGTTCTGTGTGCGAGTGTCGTGTCATCATCAGACAGCTTGTTACATAATAAGGTTATGTTTGTCGATCCAATTTGGATTGCCTCGGAAACATAACCTTATTATGTAACAAGCTGTCTGATGATGACACGACACTCGCACACAGAACAGTGTGGCCAGTGTCGTCACTGAAATATATATCACAGCATTATTATTAAAGGATTTGAACATCTGAAACTACTTCGCTTTTCCTTATTAGATATTTACTCTGTCACTCCTATGTGGAAAAAGTACGTCGAGTGCTTGAATTGAACTGCATCAATGTTTACCCTAATAATTATATATGTATATATATATATATATATATATGTATAATATAGGGTCCAAGAGGCGATTAAGGAAATGAAAAATGGTAAGGTTGCCGGTCCATCGGGAATAGTTGCTGAGATGCTGAAGGCATCAGGGGACGTAGGCACTAAACTGGTTGCACGTATCATCAATCAGGCTATATTTGGTGGTGTCATACCCAAAGACTGGTGCAGCAGTATTCTCATAAATTGCTACAAAGGTAAAGGGGATGCTCTGGAGAGGAGCAATTATAGGGGTATAAAACTGATAGATCAGGTTATGAAAGTGGCAGAAAGGATTTTAGCACAACTAATTAGAGAAAGGGTCAAACTAGATGAGATGCAGTTTGGTTTTGTGACTGGGAAGAGTACAACAGATGCCCTCTTCTTGGTGAGACAATTGCAAGAGAGGTTTTTAGAGAAGAATAAGCCACTATGCTTAGCCTTTGTTGACCTATAGAAGGCTTTTGATAGGGTACCCCGATCTGTCATCTGGTGGTCCCTAAGGAAGCTAGGTGTTGAGGAATGGCTTGTGAGGGCAGTGCAAACTTTGTACAGAGGAACTGTCAGTAAAGTCAGAGTAGGAATGGAGTTTAGTGAGGAATTCCAGATACAAGTAGGAGTACATCAGGGTTCGGTCCTTAGCCCTCTCTTGTTCATTATAGTCCTCCAAGCCATAACAGAGAAGTTTAAGACTGGCTGTCCATGGGAACTTCTCTATGCTGACGATCTGGTTCTTATAGCAGAATCAGTAGACGAGCTGGAGAATAAATTCTGGCTATGGAAACAGCAGTTGGAAGCAAGAGGACTGAGAGTGAATCTAGCTAAGACAAATGTGTTGATGAGTAGAAAAGAGGACAAATCCCTGATTCCGTCAGGGAAATGGCCATGTTCGATATGCAGAAAAGGAACTGGCATAAATTCTATAAATTGCACACAATGCAGGTCCTGGGTACACAAGAGATGTAGCGGGATAGCAGGCAAACTAACAGGTAGGGAAAAATATGTATGCAGTAGATGTACAGGGAAATTAGACAGTAGAAGTCGCATTGATAGACACATTTTTCAAATGCAGGAGGGCGCTATAGGAGTGGTGGATAGCTTCCGGTACCTAGGAGATCAGATTAGCATGGGAGGAGGGTGTTCCGAGGCCATAGTATCTAGAATAAGGACGGGTTGGAAGAAGTTTAGGGAGCTGCTTCCTCTGTTGACGAAGAAGGGTTTCTCCCTGCGTACGAAAGGCCGGTTGTATGATGCCTGTGTGAGGAGCGCGATGCTGCATCGTAGTGAGACATGGGCAGCAACTGCAGAGGATATGCGACGGCTGGAGAGAAATGACGCAAGCATGCTCCGTTGGATGTGCAGTGTAAATGTGCGTGAACGACCCAGTATAAATGTGTTGAGAGAGAAATTGTGTCTGAGAGGGATAGAATGTAGTGTACGGGAGAGGAGACTGAGGTGGTATGGACATGTGATGCGCATGGAGGATGACCGATGGGTGAAGAAGTGCCAGGAATTGCCAGTTGAAGGAAGACGTGGTAGAGGTAGACCACGGAAAACATGGGCGGAGGTGGTGAGAACAGACCTCAGATCATTGAAGCTCACGGTGGAGATGACGAGGGACCGTGACGAGTGGAGCGATGCTGTGCTGAATAAGACACGTCCCACCCTTGCAAGCAGGGAAAAGCGGACGTAAAATGATGATGATGATGATGAGGATGATGATGATGTATGTATGTAAAAGGTAAACAGAAATAACAACATAATCGGTACAGTATATGGAAGGGATATATTAGGTTAACGCTTGATATAGCAGGAAGAGAGTCTTAACGTTTCGGACGCTCGTATATATATATATATATATAGGAACGAGTAGGACCCCGACGGCTGAGCTCAAGCCGTTTCGACGGCTAATTCTAGACTAAAATTTTTAGTCAAGAATTAGCCGTCGAAACGGCTTGAGCTCAGCCGTCGGGGCCCTACTCGTTCCTATTACCCACTCTACTACCCTAAGTATTGAATACTTTGGTGCGTTATGGTCCACCTGGTTCCTTACCACATTTCCTTCGTTATATATATATATATATATATATATATATATATATATATATATATATATATATATATATATATATATATATATATATATATCCGTGCGGTTGCCCTGAGTAGTTTTGACGGAGTCGAGGTGGTATATCTAGTTGGATTGTACCTGCTACATAGTCAATTCAAATAGATACGGTAATTTTCATTTAGTGGCAAGATGTCTTTAAAAAAGTGGCAAGATATCTTTAAAAATAATCTCACTATTTCTAATTGAGAATTCCTAAACATATTCGAGGTTTCCTTTTTTCCTTTTTATTCGTTTCTTATAATACGGAAGAGAATAGAGAAAACCATCCTTAAGACATATTTTACAATTGTAAAGAGTTTTGTGATATGCTACTGTTTACGGTATATGGTTGAAAGAATGTTTCTGTGAGGATTTTGAGAGATAAAATAACCTTTAAAAAAAATGGAAAATAAAAACCGTTTGACAAGGTTCTATAGGTGATGCCTGGCAGATATATGCCTGAGGATAGGCGTTTGATAACATCTCAATTTCGCTTTTGATTGTATAGTAAAGCATTTGACAACATGAGAGAGAAGCATGAGTACAAAGAATATTCCAGGACATCAAAAAGATTAATATTTAAGCAAAGCAAGCGAAATGTTATTTTGCTGAGCGCAACACTTTGATTTCTGAAATAATGTCGCTGTATGTGTTTGTGCCTGTATATATATATACATACATACTTAACATACATACGTGTATGTGTGAGGATGAGGTGGGGGTAGTGTGCATGTGCATGCTTGCGTGTATGCGTATACATATATATATATATATATATATATATATATATATATATATATATATATATATATATATATATGTATGTGAGAATATATGGAAAATTCCAAATCTGTGTACCTTCAAAACAATCTTTCGATTAATTTAATCTCACAAGAAATACCTGTAGGGTTTGTGATTTCAAAGAGTATAAAACAAAAATCTATATATTCTCCTGTTTGATATAAGTAAACAATTTTCTAAAACGATTTCTATGCGTTTGTTTGTTTTTCCCCTTATTCTTTTGTTTAATCGGCAACAAAGGCTGATGTATTGTTTAACTTCTTAATATATCCTCGTGACAAAGTGGAAATTAATAACTGTGTAAATTCAACTGCAGTTTCAGGCGGTATTCTGACAGGGTTTTATTTCTCTGTTATTTCTATTCAAGCTGTTTCTTCTACATGTAGTCACAATATAATATTGATCCAGGAACATTTATGCCTTTATTCACAAACGTGTTTCACTAATTCTTGTATAATTCTAATATACTTATCCCTCTTCTATTGTAAATCGTTCCAATGTTTCTGTACATGCAATCTAAATGTGTGTGTACACACACATATAAATATATCTTGAGTGAAAGATGTTTATGTAGGCTATTTTGTTTGAAACAATGCAACGTTCAAGCAGGCAATACACAAACAAAACACATTAAGAAAGGGAACAAATAAGGAAAAAAATAAGGAAAGGAAAAGAAGACAAAGGAAAAAAGAATCAGCAACGGAAGAAGAGGAGAGGGGCAGGGACTGACACTACACCCCAGTCTGAGTGGTAATTCAATCGCACATCGGTGGCAAAATAGCAACAGCTTTACCGTAGAAAATGGCCAGCTAAGCCCTCTGCAACAGCCACCACATCTCATGGGACGGTCTTCAAGCAGGCTCCCGTTTTTCCGATTTTACAGAGGAAATCAGCAGTGCAGGGACCAAGGAGACCGGTACAAAGATGAATCGGTCGACGAAGCTATCTTCCTCTCCTTTTCATTTCGGCAAGTTGAGCCCGGGTTTGTGGCCGAAGCGATATTATGAGCGGAACTGAATTTCGTTAATATAACTCCTTTTCCTCAAATATCCCGAAAGAGACACCACTTTCAGATATTTTGTGGTTCACTCAAATCCCTTCTCAGTTTAATGACCCCAGTTTTCACATGGATACAGTGGAGGGTGGATAAGCTCTCGTGAGTGAACGGTTTGGTCCATTTTTGATCAGTCGACGTACTGAAAATATCAGCAAACATATCCCTCAAATTATATACTCTTGTTTTTATATAAATATAACCCTCAAATTATATACTCTTGTTTTCATATAAATATAACCCTCAAATTATATACTCTTGTTTTTATATAAATATAACCCTCAAATGATATACTCTTGTTTTCATATAAATATAACCCTCAAATTATATACTCTTGTTTTTATATAAATATAACCCTCAAATGATATACTCTTGTTTTTATATAAATATAACCCTCAAATTATATACTCTTGTTTTTATATAAATATAACCCTCAAATGATATACTCTTGTTTTTATACAAACATATCCCTCAAATTATATACTCTTGTTTTTATATAAATATAACCCTCAAATGATATACTCTTGTTTTCATATAAATATAACCCTCAAATAATATACTCTTGTTTTTATATAAAGAAGAAAATGTGATGCATGCTGATATACTCGTCGGAATAAATTACTTTATCACGGATGAAATTTGTTTTTTATTACAGAACTTCTAAATCTCGAATAACTTCAAATGAATTAACGACTGCTTCTGTAAATTTAGCGGATTTTCTCACTCAACTAACAGCTTGATTGAAAGGAAACATTATTTCTTGTGGTGATTCGGCGGTGGATTGGCAGTGTCGGTAGAGGGTCGGACGCCATGCTTTCCAGCATAGTTACGTCCCTTTACGATCTGAGTTCAAATCCCGCCGAGGTTGACTTTGCCTTTCATCCTTACAGGGTTGATAAAATAAAGTACCAGTAATGCACTGGGTATTTGCTGGCCTTGTGCCTAAAGTAGAAACAATTATTTCTTGTGGTGATATATCTAGTTAGTCATTACTTCATTTATTGCAGCTGTTATCAACAGAAAGAGTTTCTGTGCAGCTCTAGGTCAGTTGCTAGTACAAGGTCTTCTAGGTTTATATATCAATACACAAAATAACTTTCTTGAAACCTGTTTATGATTATCTATACATGCATTAAACACAGCATACACCAATACTCCGACACGTATTATCTGATCCTAGTTTAAGGCAAGCTTCAAACACAAGATGAACAAACGATGTGGTTACTGGACATGTTAGAAATAGCACACAAATCACTCTCAAACTACATGCAATATTCTTAGAAAACAAAACAATACATCTGCAGTAAGCATTGCATTTGGATTTGTAAAACACACCCATGACCGTTCGATAATCGAATTATCGAGAATGACTATTATCAATATGGTTCAGAATCACGAAGAAGAGATTTCGTAGTCAAAGAGCCAAAAATCAAACAAATGCCTGGTTTGATACGCATGCGTAATTCTGAAGACACATGTTTGCTGTTTGGCTGTATAAACATTTGAACGTGAAAGCGAATATTGTGAGAAAGCTTTCAGCGGAGATAAAATAAGATTGTGGAGATGTAGTAGTTATTATTTTAACAGCATTCCACTGGTTCCTGTATAAACACAAACATACGCACACACACACACACACACACACACACACACACACACACACACACACACACACACACACACACACACACACACACACACACACACACACAAACACACACATTGAATAAATTATCGACAGATTCCGCGAGATTCTAGTACCAGTGAACCAAGATACAAATATCATTATTCACACACACACACACACACACACACACACACACACATATATATATATATATATAATTATAATGAAATGACAGGAGGCTGGATTTGTGTAAATCCTTGAAAGGTTTATTATACTATGATCATTTCAATGACCGGGTTCCGTATGAATCCGGTGATATCATCAGGTATTCGAAATATAATACGTGAATGTAATAGATAAAATCCATGGGGCTGAAAATCGAGGACCCGAGGGCGACCGCTATCTTGCACCTTCTACCTTAGCCGGTCGCCCTCGAGTGACGTGGCTAAAGCTCACAGTGTGCTACTACCGGTCAGATAAAGGAAAACAGAAAGGGATGGGAACATAAGTTAGCGTTAATCTCATGCCACAAGACAAAAGAAAGAAAGAAATGAAGGAGAGAGAAGAAGGGGGAAGGAAGAAGAAGAGAAGCCAGGGTTCAATGTCAGCTATAAGAAGAAAGACAGAAAGAAAGAGGAGGAAAGGTCGGTATTACAGTCAGGCCAGGATTGTCGCGAAGAATTTTTTTTTATTCTACGGGACCCGTATCTAAACAACTACAACCGGTCAGATATAGGCAAACAAAAAGAGGGAAGGAAGATAAGTCTGCGGGAGGAAGACAGAAAGAGGGGAGAAAAGAAGGAAGAAAAGGAAGAAGTAGAAGAGTAAGGGTTGATGGCTACAAGAAGGAAGATAGAAAGAAAGAGGAAGAAAGGTCTTCCTCTTTCTATGGTGAAAGAGGTTATATGGTGGACGAGGTTAAAAGGGCTGAGGTCAGACACCTTTCTCTCCGGCTAACAACTGATTCGTTTTTTCAAATATCATTTTGGAAGAAGAATGAGGATGGAGAGAGAGGTGCTGTACACCAGCAAATTTTATAAACGGTGGGTGAATGTGGCAAAGATGGCTTCTCTCTATATAAGCTTGTAGGTTGAGGAAAAAAAGGAAGAGAGGAATGGAGTACTCACTCTTGGTGCTCCTGGAGTTGAGGGTTGTACATTTTTTTGGGGTGTGAACAACCCTGTGTAACGCCCACCCCCCCTATTGGGGATTTCAATTGTTATTTGTTATTTTATTAATAGTTTTATTTTCATATACCTGTATGTAAACTCCCCATTTGTATGTGTCCCCTTCTTTTGTGCCCTTGTAGCTAATAAAGAAATTTATCTATCTATCTATCTATCTATCTATCTATCTATCTATCTATCTATCTATCTATCTATCTATCTATCTATCTATCTATCTATCTCTCTCTCTATCAGACGTTAATTTATGTTAGAAAAAAAACGTGAGTTTACAGTTAAATTTTATATTATTGTGTAACTTGACCCCCGTCTGGACCCTCAGGTGGTGGGTCAACTCATTTTCGCCCCTACAGAGGCGAAATATTCGTTTGAAAAATGTTTTCTCCATCGAATTTTTGAAAAAATATTGTAAAAGTTTGATTACGTTATGAACGCTGCGTCCAACGATAATGGTGGTGGATAGTCGGTAAGACTACAAAGCTCGCAGTCAACATCGTCGTCTTCCCTTCCTTCTCAACAGATACTATAGAGATGGAAAGACGAAATGAAAATGTAAAAACAAATTCATATCCAAACAACACAAATGACACCAAACAGTTCAATGACAACAAAAATAACAACAACACCAATAATGATGATAAAAACAACAATGATAACAACAATAAAGAAAAAAATAAAGACAACACCAATAACACCAGCATCAAAGACAACAACAACAGCAACACCAACACCAACACCAACACCAAGGAAAACACGAATAATATCAACATCGTTGACAACAAGAATAACAACAACAATAACAACAATAATGACAACACCACCAACACGGATAATTCCACAAAGAAACCAAAAATTTCCTTTGCACAGATAGTTAAAAAAAAGGAGGAACTGATATATCTCGACATAACAAATGCCGAACAACTTTTAAAGGACGCTAGGAGATATGTCACTTTCGAAAAAAATGGTGCTCTCAGCATCAATTCTCCGGTAGAAATTCGCAAGGAAACTGCTCTCAAAACGATAGTTTTTAGGACAGTTTCCAATTCTACCCGAAAACCAGTCCAATTGTCACAGAAAGAAATTGATTGGTTTTCAAAAATTCAATGAATGATATTGCATTCATTCAAAGAAGCTAACTTTTTGGGAGTATTTCGGTACTCATGAAGGATCAATTGACGGTCCAAAATTACTCTGTGTCGCCAATTGTATCCAACCTGTACATCTTTTTCCCTACATACATGGGAAAAAAGACTCAAAAGATCAAAATCACGAGTGTCACACCAAAGGTGAACATATGATGGATACTGTGCGGCTTCATCAATTTTGAGGAAGACAGAATACTGTCAGTAGGAAAGTCCCCCAGAGATGTATTCAATGGGACTAGCATTGAAGTTCTGGTGCAAATGAGCCCAGAGCGAATAGATATGATACCACAACGTGTACTCCTGGACGGACTCACCTACATAAACTTTTCGGTTGAGGGTAGGCGGCCTTCATGTTACCATTGCTTTAGCAGGGGTCACCTGAGGGCTTCCTGTCCTAAATTAATGAGTCAAAAAAGGCTCTTCTGCCGACACCCATCAAAACAACACGAACCACCAACACCACCACAACAACAACAACACCAACACACAAACATAACCACAACAAACACAGACCCACCCAACCCCACTCCACCTAAAACCACTGCAAAATCACATGCAGACACAACAGCTCCCCAAGACATACCCCTCCCCAATCACACAGACGATACAACAGATGAGGCTATCTCGCCATCACCCAGTGAATACGAGGGAAAACCCCATCGCTCGAAAGGAAAGAAAAGACATCACAAAAGCAAAAAACCAGCACACACTACCACAAACATACAACCACCAACACAAACAACAAAAACATCACAAACAAAACCCCCACCTCATGAAAACAAAATACCTACAACAAAACGAAAGCACACACAAGAACTACAGACAAAAACAAACACAACACAAGATTACGCTTACACTTACATAAACACTGAAAACATAAACACTAATGGAGACCATCACGAACGACCCTTCGGTGAAAACCGAAGGGAAAACTTTCGCCCACTCTATTAAAAATAACAAAAAACTGAACCTAAGACTGATTAGGGTCCCTATACAAACTTATAGGTCTCTAAAAGAAACATTTGAGAAGGATGGGGGTAATTCCTGCGTGAAACCACTTAACCGCGTCCTTCTCAAATGTCTCCCCACCCCAGACACCCCCATCCCACCAGACCCCACCCCACCAAACAACTCCGTCCCCACCCCGCCGGAAACCACCACCCATCCAGACAACCCCTCCAACAACCCCATGGAAATCGTGCGGCCTGGTCCCCAGGAGATGAAGGGTGAGTGATCTCTTTTCCTCTTTTAACTTTTCAGCACCAACATGGCCAATATAAGAGTTGGATGTGTGAACGTACGCGGCCTGGGGATGCCCTTAAACAGGGCAAACTCTTAAACGACCTCAGGTCACACAGTAAGGATGTGGTAGCCATTTGCGAATCCAGGATCCACAGCGAGCGACAGCTGGCCCCATCTTCGATGACTTTGAGATCTACGCATCTCTCTGTCAACCGTGGGGTGGGGGCGGAGTTGCCGTTTTGCTGCGGAAACACCTGGGCCTCGTAACACAGACGGTACATCTGGACCCGGAGGGTCGACTGGTGGTCCTAGACGTTGGCGGTAGTGAAGGTGGAGCCTTCAGGCTGGTGGCCGCATATGCCCCATCCGGGACACCGCGGCCAGACTTCTTCAAACGTCTAGAGACTTTTCTAGGAACGTCCCGCTCCTTGCTTTTAGTGGGGGACTGGAATGGAATCCTAGATGCACGTTGGGACTATCTGGGAGCATGTCCCGATAAAGGGGGGTGTAACAGCCTCAAACAGTTAATCGACCGATTTGACCTGGCCCATAGATATCGACTAGATTTTCCGACTGCGCCACTGTGGACGTGGAGTAATCGTAGCGGAACATCTAGATCGTACCTAGATAGGGTTCTTGTTAGAAATAAGGATAGGGACATGTTAAGCTGTCCACAAATGTTCATGGTTGCCTATTCAGATCACAAACTAGTGACCTGCATGGCCAGCCTTGATAGAACCCATAGACAAGGACCCGGCTACTGGGAGCTGAACTTGTCGTTACCGACAAGCAAAGCCTACAGTAGACGGATTAGCACATTAGTTAAACAGCTCTTGACAGGGGCCATTGTCAACAACAGATGGTGGTACTCTCTCAAGAGGACAGTTAGATTAGACTCGTTAGTTTTTAGTAAAGAATTTGCGTTAGATAGAAATAGAACCGAGAAGGAACTGGTAGATAAAGTAGAAGAGGCAATTAGAAGTGGCAACGTAGGCAACGTGCTAGCAACGAGAACGGCCTTGGACCAGTTCTTCGACGCAAAGCACGAGGGCTGCGTTGTCAGAAGCAAAATGGGTGCTCTGGGAAACGAGGGAGCCAAAGCTGTTAGCTGGGCCCGAGTGACGGAGGCAAAAAGTGGCAACAAGTCCACGATTCGGTCTTTGAAGGACCAAAACGGACCGTGATACGTGAGCCGAAGCAGATGTGTGCGGCCTTTCAGCGGCACTTTACTCAACTGTTCGGGCGGGGCGGCGCGCCGGGAGGGGCTATGGATTTCGGTCCATACCTCGACGGCCTACCGCGACTCTTGGACAGCGAGGCAAATTTCTGCGAAAAGCCGATTTCTGCCGGTCTCCTGGAAGCGGTCTACTGCAACTGGCAACAGAACGGGAGAATCCCCAGTTCTGTAACCGGGGGCGTAGTCACACTAATCAGGAAGGACGAGAATAAGGGGGATGACATAGGCAACTGCCGGCCCATAACTCTGCTAAACACAGAGTTACAGATTTTGGCCAAGGTGTATGCAAAGAGGCTGGCGCTTGTCGTCGAGATCCTGGTGGAAGAAGCGCAGACATGCGCAATCCCGACCAGGTCCATACACGACAACCTCCACCTCATGCGATACATCATAGAGAGGGTAGGGTGTAAACCCGGCTTCGGTGGGGCCCTGATCAACTTGGATCAGTCTAAGGCTTTCGATAGGGTTGACCATCGTTACCTGGATGCGGTGCTCGAGGCGGCAGGCTTCAGACCCGTGTTCAGGGGCTAGATTGCTGCAATGCACAACAGCAACATCTGCTCAAGGGTCAAGGTGAACGGCTACCTCTCGGAGCCGTTCCATATTACGCGATCCATTCTCTCCTCCCTTCTGTACGTACTGACTATCGAGCCACTACTGCGGAAGTTGGAGCTATTGCAGGGCATCCCTCTGGAACCGGGACTGCGGAAATCGGCGTCGGCCTACGCCGACGATGTGACAGTAATGGTGTTGAGCGCCTCGCAAATCGAGGAAGTCGGCACCTTACTGAAGGAATACGAAAATTTCACAGGAGCGAAGCTGAACCGGGACAAGTCCATCAGTTTGCAACTCGGATCGTGGAGAGGCAAACCGATGCCTTCCGATGGCGTCGTCGGACGCTGGACGGAAGGACCTGTAAAGCTGCTCGGGGTCTGGTTTGGTCCGGACCTCCAGGTGGAGAAGAACTGGAACGAAGTGACAGCCAAGGTGTTTGCACTCACCCAGACGTGGGCCGAGTGCAAACTATCCTTGAAAGGTCGAGCGGAGGTGGCGAACACTTTTATAGCGTCCGCCATCTACTACCGCTTGACCGTCGTGCCTTGTCCAGCCAAAACGCTCGCCAAAATGGAACGCGCGCTCTTCCAATTCCTTTGGAGGAGGCGGGCTCCTTTGGTGAGGAGATCCATCTGCTGCCAACACCCTTCTAACGGTGGGCTGGGAATGCCGTGGTTGACGATGCGCAAACACGCGCTCAGGCTGCGGCATCTCTACGTATTCCTCACCGGACAACCGGTGTGGGCCCCGTTCGTGAGGCGAGCCTTCCCACGACTCGTCTCGCTGACCGAGCTGCAGTCCTGGGTCAAGCAAAGACCGAGGAAAATGGGCGACTGGCACATCGAATGTGCTCAGGCACTCACAGCCCTCTGGCAAGCGGACCCGGCGATCAGTGGAGTCTTCACTTCGTCATTCTATAGAGGGTTGATCCGCAGCAAGTGCGACGACGCGCTCGGTGAAACTCTAGGCGTAGAGGAAGATGAACTGGCCAGTCTGTTCGGTAGGACCTTCCTCCCGGGACCGATGGACAACTTCCAAAAGTCCCTGGCCTGGCAGTGCTACCGAGGAGCTCTACCAGTTCGAGAGAAGCTCTACAGACATGGGCGCCCGGGCAGGAACCCTGCAAAAAAGATCTGTCCGAGGTGCGTGCGAGACGAAGAAACCGTCGCCCACGCATTCATACACTGCCCGGGCGTCACTGACCTGTGGGGCTATGTAGAACGAAAATCGTCGCGGGTGGGACCAATCCGGTTGACCACCGAGTCCATTGTCATGATCAAACCGCCACCCTCCTTCAAAAACGAAGGAGAGGCGGTTTTCCTTTGTGTGATGGCTATGGCGAAAGAGGTTGTATGGTGGACAAGGTTGAAAGGGCTGAGGTTAGAGACCTTTCTCTCCGGCCAACAACTGATTCTTTTTTTCAAATACCACTTTGGAAGAAGAAGCAGGATGGAGAGAGAGGTGCTGTACCCCAGCAAGTTTTATGAAGGTGGGTGAAAGTGGCGAGAATGGCCCGAGTGAATGGGCCTTCTCTCTATATCAGCCTGTAGGTTGAGGAAAAGGAGGAGGAGAGGAAAGGAGTACAAACTCTTCGTACTCCTGGAGATGAGGGTTGCACATTTTTTCGGGGGTATGTGTTACCCATATAAACTGTCTCTCCCTATTGGAGAAAATCGACTAACTTTTTAAATTGCATTTGTGATAACATTTTACACGTTTTTATTGTATGTAAACTCCCCCCTTTGTTTTTGTCCCTTCTTTTGTGCCCCTGTGGCTAATAAAGAAATATATCTATCTATCTATCTATCTATCTATCTATCTATCTATCTATCTATCTATATATATATATATATATATAAATTATAAAGAAACATATCTATCTATCTATATATCTATTTATCTATCTAAAATATTTTTACACGATAGTATGTAAAATCCACGCCATATGTCTTTGTATGGTCCCCTTTGCTTGTGCGCCTTTCTGGCAAATAAAGAAATATATCTATCAATCTATCTATCTATCTATCTATCTATCTATCTATCTATCTATCTATCTATCTATCTATCTATCTATCTATCTATCTATCTATCTACCATCTATCTATCTACCATCTATCTATCTCAGAATAATAGACAACTGGATCAGTTAAACTAGAATTGAAAAAGGTTTAAAGATTATATATATATATATATATATATATATATATATATAACTGCTCTGTAAAACAACTGATGTTATAACATTGAGCTATTTATCTTACTGTTAATAAGATAGTAATGAATGACTATCTTTCACTATTTGGGGTTTATATAAAAAATATATAACCATAAAAGGTTTTATTATATACATAACCATAAATAGTATCCTTAATACTATATATATATATATATATATATATATATACATTATGAAGAGAGAAGAAACATTTAGATATAATTAGTAATAAAATGTATCATACCTAAACTGCTCCTAAATTCCTCGACTACGTAGTTTCGTGGCATAAACAAAAACAATATATCATAAAGATATAGAGTCCCTGAGGTGTGGGGACAACTGGAAAGCTTCCATTACTCATACTTCTAGCCTTCTTCACCACCTCTTCTGCGGCCTCGATATGAATACCCCCTCCGCCTCTGTGGTATTTTCTTCGTGGTTATAAGAGGCTTAGCTCTGTTTCTCGACCGTTATATCGCGTGACTATCTCCCCCTCCGCCTTTTGGGATTCTTTCTCACGTCGTGTAGACGCGTTCTTGAGACTAGTAAAATGAGGTATCCTCTTGATAAGTCGGCAGACCTCGCAGGGACTCTATATCTTTATGATATATTGTTTTTGTTTATGCCACGAAACTACGTAGTCGAGGAATTTAGGAGCAGTTTAGGTATGATACATTTTATTACTAATTATATCTAAATGTTTCTTCTCTCTTCATAATGTATTTTAACTCTGATACTGGTTCAGTCTAGTTCAACTGAATTGGTCTGTCCCGGTTATTCATTGAGCAACATCGGTGAAGTTGGCACCCTTAACTCACAGTTGGGTGCGGATGCATTCATGTATATATGTGTGTGTCCGCATGTATCTGTGTGTTTCTAAATATATTGTTAATAACTCCCACTGGTCGAGCAATCTTTGAGGTGTGGGGACAACTGGAAAGCTTCCATTACTCATACTTCTAGCCTTCTTCACCACCTCTTCTGCGGCCTCGATATGAATACCCCCTCCGCCTCTGTGGTATTTTCTTCGTGGTTATAAGAGGCTTAGCTCTGTTTCTCGACCGTTATATCGCGTGACTATCTCCCCCTCCGCCTTTTGGGATTCTTTCTCACGTCGTGTAGACGCGTTCTTGAGACTAGTAAAATGAGGTATCCTCTTGATAAGTCGGCAGACCTCGCAGGGACTCTATATCTTTATGATATATTGTTTTTGTTTATGCCACGAAACTACGTAGTCGAGGAATTTAGGAGCAGTTTAGGTATGATACATTTTATTACTAATTATATCTAAATGTTTCTTCTCTCTTCATAATGTATTTTAACTCTGATACTGGTTCAGTCTAGTTCAACTGAATTGGTCTGTCCCGGTTATTCATTGAGCAACATCGGTGAAGTTGGCACCCTTAACTCACAGTTGGGTGCGGATGCATTCATGTATATATGTGTGTGTCCGCATGTATCTGTGTGTTTCTAAATATATTGTTATATATATATATATATATATATATATACATATATATATATATATATTGTGGTAGAACACAGGAAGGTAATATCCGTAGTGGTAGAGCACTCAGTCCATGGGACGAATTAGGTAGAAGTGGTTACACAAGAGTTAGTTCACCAAACCGAGAGCAATTGTTTCACCTTAGCGGATCCTCAGCTCGTAATGGACATGGTTATACGGAACAGGAAGGACAACCGTACGAACGCGCACGCGCAGAAACGATCACTTCACACAGGTAATACCCTTACACCTCTCGCACGCATTTTAGTATTGCCTGAGTGAAGTGATCGTTTCTGCGCATGCGCGTTCGTACGGTTGTCCTTCCTGTTCCGTATAACAGTAGTATGTATATACATACATGCATGAACATATATATATATATGTACGTATCGTTTTCGGTACGCCCGGCTGACTAACTCACTCGATATACAAATTAGGCTGTTCAGCCGTTAATATGCATAAGGAAAGTATATACCTTCAAACGTTCAATCGACTGACAGGAAGGTATACGGTGCTGATGACAGCTAATAAGCTAGAAACTAGTTCATCGTTCCTTTTTCACTGTTGAAAAAAAAGTGCAACGATGGTTGCCAAACACTGTACGGCTAATAATTCGGGCTGTTTGTTTACAAACAAACCCAGCATTATAATAAATCTTCGGTAAACCCATACGTACATATATATATATATATATATGTGTGTGCATGTTTGTATGTATATACATACTACTGTACGTCTGTATACTTATATATATGTACGTATACATACTTATATTTATATATATATATATATATATACTCTTTTACTCTTTTACCTGTTTCAGCCATTCGACTAAGGCCAAGCTGGGGCACCTCCCTATATATATATGTATATATATATATCTTGGTTGTCCATCGTTAACGATGATGACATCTTCTTTATTGTAGTTCCCGTCTGCCGTGGGCACGAAGGTGGCTGTGGAGGCCGATCCTTGACTTGCAAGTCCGGGGACAGTGGGGGCAGGGGAAGAGACCGGAGTAAGACTGGCAACTCCCAGAGGTTACCTCCATCTGTTACCTCCACCTCTCGCCCAATGCCGTAGGGCTTTGGGAGTGCACGCTAAGGAAGAAACCTCTGCGGGAAATATTTATAGTGGGAGGGCCAGTGCACCGTGACGGTCCCACTCACTCGGCCGCAGAAGCCAGAATCCAGTGGTACGGATGACCGTCACGACCGGGGACTTTCTTGGCTACAGTGGATGGCCACGACGTCTGTAGTGCCTTGACGTGCTCTAGCGCTCCACACTGTTTGACCATTGTGACCATTGGGACGATGTTGTCCTCCTCCACTCACTCTGCCGGGTCCAGTCTTCGCATGCAGGGGCAGGCATCCCCTATCTAACTCATCTGAGGGTTTCAGACCCGTCCGGCGACCCTCAACCTGGTTCGGTCCGCCAGCCAAGGCGGTTTACCGGGGTGTAGTCACTGTCGCATGCTACAGCTTCTTGGGGCCACAGGTAAGAGGTGAGTGTCAGGTGGGACCTAATGCAGGACGAGCTGTCCTGAAAGGGGCATGGCTAGCCCTCCCTACAGAGGTACATGTCCCTCCCTGAAACCCCAGGCATATACACACGCATATACATACACATACATATGTACATGTTCATACATATTTACACATATTTGGATGGCCGTTGATCCTTATAAGTTCTTCCGCCCTTTGTCTGGTTTTGTTTTTTGTCCTGCAGGGTGTCCAAAATAACCCTCCTCACCAAGTGAACTTGGTGGGGTTGCCGGTTTAGTCGCCGACGACCCGACCATGCGACAGGTTGTACTGGTTAACATGTTACCAGTAGCACTCAAGAGTGACCTGACATAATATATATATACATATATATATACATATATATATATATATATATATATATATATATATATATATATATATATATATATATATATATATATATATATACAGAGAGAGAGAGATAGAGCATTGACGCCGCGGTCGGGATTTTACGTATCTCTATACCCATTCTGCATCTCTCCATGCATCGAGTACTCCCATGATTAGTGGTCTCCTCGGTCTCAGCACCGCAGACTCTCTCTCTCTCACACTCTCCTCTCTCTCTCTCTGTATATATATGTAATTTTTGCTGGACCGGCAATCGCTCTGTATAATCAGCTCCTGATTATTACTGGAATTCTAAAAGAATCCAGCTTCTACAATTTTCGGCGGAAGAGGGCAGTACGTAGCTCTGATGATTGCCAACAGCATGAAACAGACTATTACTTTCTCAGCCTTCTTTCGCCGAAAAGAACTAAGTGACATAGTCACTACTTTAAAAATGAAAGCGTAACGTCTTCAAAATGTTTTTAATTAAACATATGATATATTGCCAAATATACTATGCATACATTCATGTATACATCGCTATTTCAGAGCACCAAACCTAATATATATAAGGTACTCAATACATAGCAGAGTATAAAAGTTTTAATATAGATGAGATTCTACAGGACTAGAACTGTCTCATTCTTTAGAAATCATCAGGAATCTGGCTTTCCAAAAATAAATGCTGTGGTATTTATATCTTTTCCGGTCGTAGGAGAGGGTGGCAAGTGGGATGGGTGGAGTTCATTGGTTGAAAGAAAAGGGAATTAAAAGCTAATTCTTTATGGCTATACTTTATATTTAGAGTGACAAAGGCAGAAAGAATTCTATAATAATTAACACCGTATTAGCACCACCAACTACACAAACGAAGACGAGTGAACTGCACTACGTTGAGTACTCTCCATAATATTACATCGCGATTGACCATACGGAATGACCTATTCTATCCAGTGGTGAACCAACAAACCTAAATATACATATATATATATATAAGTTAATATGTCCAGGGATACTAGGTACCCCTAGAAATACATAGGTTGTCAATGATTCAGGGTTGTTCAATGGTGTTAATTTGATACACCAGAACTTTAATATTAAGATAAGCAGAACAAGTAAAATTCAATCAATTTTTCAAAATACATTAAAAAATATAATATAAATATTTACCTCTTCTAGTGGCCCTTACTGATCAGTTTCGCTTTGTAAAACCTCATAAATCCGATGGATTCATGATGGAAAACCAAAGCTCATCAGAGAAGCATTTTCCCATCCTAGGGCTAAACGTCCCAGGAACGACAAAATATACAACCTCCTGCCAGCTAATAAAGGTCTGAAAGGTCGTAAAAGTGACCCGTATGTAAACTGGACCGAAGTAAAAGCGGGAAAATCAAAGACTTGCTGTCTACAATTACTACTAAAGAAATAGCAGCCTAGTAAAGCAACAGATTTGTTCTCAACGGACGGAGAAAAAGGTATAAGTTAATATGTCCAGGGATACTAGGTACCCCTAGAAATACATAGGTTGTCAATGATTCAGGGTTGTTCAATGGTGTTAATTTGATACACCAGAACTTTAATATTAAGATAAGCAGAACAAGTAAAATTCAATCAATTTTTCAAAATACATTAAAAAATATAATATAAATATTTACCTCTTCTAGTGGCCCTTACTGATCAGTTTCGCTTTGTAAAACCTCATAAATCCGATGGATTCATGATGGAAAACCAAAGCTCATCAGAGAAGCATTTTCCTATCCTAGGGCTAAACGTCCCAGGAACGACAAAATATACAACCTCCTGCCAGCTAATAAAGGTCTGAAAGGTCGTAAAAGTGACCCGTATGTAAACTGGACCGAAGTAAAAGCGGGAAAATCAAAGACTTGCTGTCTACAATTACTACTAAAGAAATAGCAGCCTAGTAAAGCAACAGATTTGTTCTCAACGGACGGAGAAAAAGGTATAAGTTAATATGTCCAGGGATACTAGGTACCCCTAGAAATACATAGGTTGTCAATGATTCAGGGTTGTTCAATGGTGTTAATTTGATACACCAGAACTTTAATATTAAGATAAGCAGAACAAGTAAAATTCAATCAATTTTTCAAAATACATTAAAAAATATAATATAAATATTTACCTCTTCTAGTGGCCCTTACTGATCAGTTTCGCTTTGTAAAACCTCATAAATCCGATGGATTCATGATGGAAAACCAAAGCTCATCAGAGAAGCATTTTCCCATCCTAGGGCTAAACGTCCCAGGAACGACAAAATATACAACCTCCTGCCAGCTAATAAAGGTCTGAAAGGTCGTAAAAGTGACCCGTATGTAAACTGGACCGAAGTAAAAGCGGGAAAATCAAAGACTTGCTGTCTACAATTACTACTAAAGAAATAGCAGCCTAGTAAAGCAACAGATTTGTTCTCAACGGACGGAGAAAAAGGTATAAGTTAATATGTCCAGGGATACTAGGTACCCCTAGAAATACATAGGTTGTCAATGATTCAGGGTTGTTCAATGGTGTTAATTTGATATACCAGAACTTTAATATTAAGATAAGCAGAACAAGTAAAATTCAATCAATTTTTCAAAATACATTAAAAAATATAATATAAATATTTACCTCTTCTAGTGGCCCTTACTGATCAGTTTCGCTTTGTAAAACCTCATAAATCCGATGGATTCATGATGGAAAACCAAAGCTCATCAGAGAAGCATTTTCCCATCCTAGGGCTAAACGTCCCAGGAACGACAAAATATACAACCTCCTGCCAGCTAATAAAGGTCTGAAAGGTCGTAAAAGTGACCCGTATGTAAACTGGACCGAAGTAAAAGCGGGAAAATCAAAGACTTGCTGTCTACAATTACTACTAAAGAAATAGCAGCCTAGTAAAGCAACAGATTTGTTCTCAACGGACGGAGAAAAAGGTATAAGTTAATATGTCCAGGGATACTAGGTACCCCTAGAAATACATAGGTTGTCAATGATTCAGGGTTGTTCAATGGTGTTAATTTGATACACCAGAACTTTAATATTAAGATAAGCAGAACAAGTAAAATTCAATCAATTTTTCAAAATACATTAAAAAATATAATATAAATATTTACCTCTTCTAGTGGCCCTTACTGATCAGTTTCGCTTTGTAAAACCTCATAAATCCGATGGATTCATGATGGAAAACCAAAGCTCATCAGAGAAGCATTTTCCCATCGTAGGGCTAAACGTCCCAGGAACGACAAAATATACAACCTCCTGCCAGCTAATAAAGGTCTGAAAGGTCGTAAAAGTGACCCGTATGTAAACTGGACCGAAGTAAAAGCGGGAAAATCAAAGACTTGCTGTCTACAATTACTACTAAAGAAATAGCAGCCTAGTAAAGCAACAGATTTGTTCTCAACGGACGGAGAAAAAGGTATAAGTTAATATGAAACTGATCAGTAAGGGCCACTAGAAGAGGTAAATATTTATATTATATTTTTTAATGTATTTTGAAAAATTGATTGAATTTTACTTGTTCTGCTTATCTTAATATATATATATATATATATATATATATATATATATATATATATATATATATATATATATATAACGAAGGAAATGTGGTAAGGAACTAGGTGGACCAGAACGCACCAAAGTACTCAATACTTAGGGTAGTAGAGTGGGTAATAAGAACGAGTAGGACCTCGAATTAGCCGTCGAAACGGCTTGAGCTCAGCCGTCGGGGTCCTACTCGTTCCTATATATATATATATATATATATGTGTGTGTGTGTGTGTGTTTTGTGTGTATGTGTGTGTGTGTGAATGTGTCTGTTGACACCTGGAATATAGTTTAAGAGAAATATGACAATAATGATATGATAGGCACCCAATATTTTGAACTGGTTTATAGAATTCTCTTGGTCTTTGTCACTCTAAAATATAAATTATAGCCTTAAAGAATTAGCTTTTAATGAATTCTCTTTTCTTTCAACCAATGACCTCCACCCAATCCACGCTTCACCCTCTCCTACCACTTGAAAATATATAAATACCACAACATTTATTTTTGGAAAGCCAGATTCCTGATGATTTCTAAAGAATGAAACAGTTCTAGTCCTGTAGAATCTCATCTATATATATATATATATATATATATATATATATATATATATATATATATATATATATATATATATATATATATATAAAGAAAACTATTTTCTATTTATAAGACGTAAACATATTCACATCTCCATATAATTTTACCGAAAATAGATATTAAATATATATATTTTCTTTGACAAAAATATCATCTGCTAATGTATTCCAAATATAGATGAGATATTCATCTGTGTGTAGGAACTAATTTCAGATAACCCTCAATATATCCTAATCCTGTTACACAGTCGTAGCTTCCTTCAAACAAAACATTCGTTATTATGCAATGAAGTTTCCATGTAAATAATTCCAAATAAAAATTCTTTAATACCAGGAATAATAGATTGTTTATCTTAAGTTTCCCAACTGTTTCTATTCTATAAAGATTGCTTAACTGTGGCAGAATTCGCTCCTAATTATATATTTATAAACTTCATATGTGTGTCTCATATCTATCTATCCATCTATCTATCCATATGTATATATATTATATATATATATATATATATATATATATATATATATATATATATATATATATATATATATATATATATATATATATATATATATATGAGAGACGTAAAATAAGAAAATTATAAAATTAACTTACTAAAATATCACTTCCAACTAATTAGTTTCTGGAATGGAGTAAATATATTTTCCGAAGAAGACATGGAGAAACATTCCGTTGTCAGGGAAGACTATTCTCATCTAAGTATCCAGGCAAAGCGTGGACTCTGGAAACTTATTAAAAAAAAAATTCAGTGGATAGGAAATAGCAAAGCGTGGACTGAATTCCTAGCCATTGAGAAAATCACTGCCTCTGCGTCTGTGGCAAATTCAAAAAGAATCAGTCACGTGACATCGAGGTCAATCAGTGGAAAGTGGTTTGCTAATAAGACAGCGGCCTGCCTGCTACCATAGCAGCAGTCATGGCCAATATTGCTCGACAAATAATTTGGAGATAATTATAAAGAATTAATATCTAGTAACATATATATACATACAGATGCATATCAATGCTAGCAAATATATAGGTTTTGTCTTAGTAACTTTGTGGTTCAATGCATGGGGTTGCAGAGCAATAATATGAGAGACGTAAAATAAGAAAATTATAAAATGAACTTACTTACTAAAATATCACTTCCAACTAATTAGTTTCTGGAATGGAGTAAATATATTTTCCGAAGAAGACATAGAGAAACATTCCGTCGTCAGGGAAGACTATTCTCATCTAAGTATCCAGGCAAAGCGTGGACTCTGGAAACTTATATATATATATGTATATTCCGGGTTCAATCGGGGGTTACGCACCCTCTCCTACCACTAGAAACGATATAAATGCCACCATATTACTTGGACAGTCGGCTTCCTGATGATTTCTCCCGAATGAAACAGTTCTAGTCCTGTAGAAGCCTTTTTCTATATTATATATATATATATACATACATACATGTGTGCGTTATGAAAATCCAGAGGTGAGAATTGAATTCATGACCTTCAAAGTATGAAGGAAGACTAAGTCATTGCTTTTCTACGAATGTAAAATAGTCGACGAGGAGTGAAAGGAGGCACTTGTGTGAATATTTGGCATTCAATGTGGTTTGGTAGAAACTAGTACAACAGATCTCACTCAATGCGCGATTCTACTATTGTCCAATCAGAGAATGACACACATGCACGTTCCAGAACATTCTAACGTCTTCACTCTATACAGAGATGCAATGTTTGTAACATTTTCGTCGTTTGTCCACCTTCAAAAGGTCACTGTTTAAATATATGTTCTCTTATTTATCTTTGTGTGTTCTCATTTCAATGTTTGGGAAAATATAACAGTATGCATAATATATAATATATATATATATTACACACATATATATATATATATATATACGTTTTTCCGGGTTGAATCGGAGGTAACCACAGTAAGTAAGGTACTCAATACATTGCAGAGTATAAAAGTTTTAATATAGATGAGATTCTACAGGAATAGAACTGTTTCATTCTTTAGAAATCATCAGGAATCCAGAAAACTGGAGTCATATGACTCCAGTTCCTCAATGAATTAACAACCAAACAAGGAACTAGGCATATCAGAGTATTGACAATATTATACACCTAAACAACATATGTACTTGTCTATACCATACTAATTCAAACTGCCTGAAGAGGTCACAGCCAAAGATGGCTGTCACTGAAATATATATAACAGTAATAAACGAAGCTAAATTTTAATCATTTGACTTTTATTTAACTTTATTTTATATATATATATATATATATATATGATATATATTTATATATATGTATATACATATATATATATATATATATATATATATATATATATATATATATATATATATATATATATATATATATATATATGTATATATATATATATATATATATGTATATATATATACACACATACACACATATATATATATATGATATATATATATATTTATATATATATATATATTTATATATATATATATATATATATATTGTTATACTTTGGGAGGGTCATGTTGCCAATAAGAAACACACGCACCAGTGGTTTCACTTCAATTTATTATATATTTATAAATTTATAAATTTATAGATTTCTGGTTGGTTGGTTGGTTCCACAACCAGATAGTTGTTTATATATAGTCATAGTTCTTTCGTCACACACTCTGTGACCTCTTCAGTGACTGGGGATTCCTTTCTTTGTTTCTGTGCCTCTCCTTTGTTCTGTCCTACGCCATTTTGTTTCTGTGTGTGTGTTGTGTGCTCAGTCTGCGCATGCGCCACATCCGGGTGTCTGTGTGTGTTTATGTTCATTTATTTATTTGTTTATTTACATGTTACTGGTTGGTTGTTTGTTCTATGTGTGTGTGTGTTTTCATTTTCTCCTTAATTGTAAGTTGTGATGTTGCTGTTCCACTCATATTTTCTATTTAATTTTGGTTGTAATTCTTTTATGTTTATTGCCTCTGTAATTTGTGTAAACATTGCGTCTTTTCTGTGTGTAGATTCTATTTTTATTTCTATGTTCTCTAATTTAGCCTTGTGTTCTATCTTAGCATGTTGGTAGAGTACAGATGATTCTTTATTATCTTGAAGGTCTCGCCAGTGTTCATTTATCCGTTCCCCTACACTACGAGCTGTCTCACCTATGTACACTATATTTTTGTCTCTACATTGTCCTTCAGTACATCTTATGCTATACACTACATTTCTAGTTTTACAGTTAATATGGGGGCTTATTTTAAGGGTTATACATTTCTTATCTATACATGAGGGTCTTTGAAAAGGGTATGTCTTGCTAATAAGTGTTTTTACGGAGGTACCTGGTCTTTCTACTATCTTAATATTGAGTTTATGTTTATTTAGGGCCCTTCTAAATTTGTAAGCTAATTCACCTCTAGGGGTTGTATCGATGAGCATTACACTCTGGTATTTATTGCTATCATACCATGAGTTTATTCTATTGGCCTTATTCTTAGTTCTTTCTATTCTATTCCAAAATTTGCTCCTATACAAGGGGCAGGTCCCATTTATGTCATTATTTACCATTTTTTCCCATTTGGTTCTGGCTCCTCTATACACTCTGATTTTATCTCTCTGATTGTAGCCAGAGAACTGCATACGGTGGATGAAGTGTTGTATGTGTCTCTCTAGTTCTTCGGGGTTGCACATGCGGGACACATTTCTCATCACCCGTACCAAATCCGCAATCAGTATGTTGATTTTGGTATGGTCCGAAATGGCCGAGTTTCGGTGGATCAGATGTTTGGAAGTCATGGGTTTGGCATAATGGGAATGGAGGATTTGTTTTTTGTTGTTAATGGTATCTAACCAGAGCTCTGTGTCTAGTACAGGTAATCGATGGTTGGGGTGTTTACTTGGGTAGTCTATAGTAACTCTAATGCTCTGGTGGATGGAGTTTGCTATTTGCTGGATGCTTTCCGTTGTGTTTTTCTCTAGTTCCTGACTGTTCTCTAGTGGGGGTGTCTTAACTACGATGTTTATATCATCTACGTAGCGGGAGTACATTATCAGGGTTAAGGGGTCTTCTAATTGTTCTTTAAGTTTAAGTTTAAGTCTACTGTCCCACCATACCATGAATTAGTTAGCTATGTCGCCTGCAATGCTAACACCAATGGCTGCTCCTTCCTCTTGGGCATATGTTTTTCCATTAAATTTGAACATATGTTTCTTAAGGGTTAGTTTTATGCTGGCCCCTACCGCATGTGCAATCATTTTCTTCAGTTCATCGTAGTTTTCGGGTGTCCGTATGGCTCTGGTCCACCCGTTCCATCTATCTGTGTGGGTTTTCTTGGCCATTGAGGTAATGATAGGTGGTCTGCCTCTTGCTGGTCTTGTAGGGCACAGGTTGCTAAGGTCATATGTGTCGAGGTAACTATTACTATAGGTAAGCTTAAGTAGGAGTCCCAGCTCACTGGTATCAATCCCACGGAACTCAACCTTGCTCTCACTGATCATTTCTACGCATTTCTCCACAGCAAAATCCCCGTCAATAGATGGATACAGGGACACAACATCCATACTGCTTATTCTGCAGTTTATTAGGTCCCCAGATCGGTTACTCACGCCGATTCTGCTGAGGAGGTCCTCCGTGCTGTCACATACATCTGGGGACATTTCAATGATGGGGCGTATGATCAGGGAGAGGAAGTAGGACAGTCTGTAGTTACTAGCAATGTTAGCTCCACAGACTGGCCGTGTTGGTGGTCCCGCGACAGGGTCACTGCCCGTTTTATGGTCTTTTGGAAGCCCATACAACGCCGGCACGTCATTGTTCCAGGCCTGGAAGTTGTTGGCAGTCCTTTTGTTGGGCTGCATTATATTCGTCCACATCACCATATGGGCATTGAGGGCTTTTTCTCTATCCTCATGCTCCTG
>OZ024742.1:3793774-3821274 GCA_964016885.1 Eledone cirrhosa | reverse complement strand
AAATCAAGAGAAAAATCAAAGAAAAGAATTTTATTGATAAATTTCAACCCAAGCTAAATGAACAATAATAATGACTACGACCATGTCGACTACTACCACTAACAACAACAACAACAGTAATAATAATGGAAGTGATGTTGATGGTGATGATTACTAGAAAATGCTATTTTCATCATTTCTAAAAATAGCAAAACAATTGACGCTTTGGATAGGGTCAAATAGTAGTCGTTAGACATGCTCAACGAACCCTGACGCCTAAACCAATCAGCTTTAGTAATGCAGTGAAACTACACACAGATTGGTCGAAATACAGTTTGCAAGATTTAGCATTCTGTAGCCGCTTTTTACTGTATATAAGGCACAAAATTTACGCATCTCATTACAGTTGGAAATTGCAAACTTGACTGTCACCACAGAATATGAACCTGAAGATTGCGAAAGCATGAAAGTACTTGTTCAATTAACACATAACATTTAATATTCTACCATACTATTTCATTCTAATACCATTATAAATTTTAAAGGATTGTAAATAAAACGAGTAAATCAGACAAAGTTGGAATTTCTTTTATTAATATAATCTTCTATACATAATCATACACACCCGTGTATATTTATCTATATATATATATATATGCGTGGGTGTGTGTGTATGCAATGTGCACGTAGACGCAGCTATGTATGTATTTATGTACGTATCGTTATACATTCAACCCTTTTTTTCCATCGTATTTGCACGTTTGTTAGTAAGTGTCATGTCTCAATAATCTAGATCTCGTCTCTTCCAATGAAATCTGGTCGGAACTTCACTTAACGTTGAATAGAAATCATTGAAAAGGAAATTTCGTTGAAAACGTTATTAAATTCAGCATATCAAATATTTATTCTGTGTCTTCTGTCAATGTTTTAAAGTGAAAGAAAAGAATTTGAGAAATATTTTTTAAGGTCAGCAATCTGATAGGTGTATCAAGATACAGTATTGAAATTACAACAAATATATTTAGAACTTTATACGAAGATTAGTGTTGAGGGTGTTGGGTTTACGATTGTAAGGCCATGAATTTGATGCTCGGACGGAGAGGGATTCGATTTTATTTTTGTATGAGACTTCAAGTCAATTCACACATTTGGAAAAAAAGGGAATTATTTTCAACAATACTGGTGTGAAGTTAGTTGTATAGGCCTTTACCTTCCCCTCGACAATGAATGTGGTATAGAGAAAGGAGACATGCACACTTCGGTTGAGGGGAACATTTCAGTTACCCACAAACCCAGGAGCCTATAGTTCACAAACCCAGGAGTCGATAGTTCACAAACTCAGGAGTCCATTGTCCACAAACGCAGGTGCCTATAGTACACAAAACCAGGAGCCTATAGGCAGTTAGTATATAAAACCTTTAAGTCTAAAATATAAACATAAACTAAAGTAGTGTTCAAGAAATAACCTAAGTAGCTTCATTTATTAACCGCAATTATTCCTTCTACATATATACTAATTAATATCTAGTTTAAGCACAAGGCCAGCAAAGTGAAGGACAACGATGATTACATGAAACTCAGTACTTGTCAGATACTTTATTTATCGGGGAAAGATGAAAGTCACAATTCTCTTCTGTAGGATTTGAATTCAGAATGTAAAGAACCAGAACAAATACGGCAATTGTTATTTTATCTGATGCCATTTCTGCCAACGCATCAGTAATTCCATATATATCGACTGAACTATAAGTATTTTCACAATGAAAATACGTCATAACTAATTCTATTAATCATTTTAGAAAAGGAAAAAAAAAAGCAATGAAAAATATATTTCCACAGCGGTGATGGTCTGTTATTTTAGGAGAAGCAATACTGTCAGTTGCCTCACCCCCTCCTGGTTTTTTCTGTGGCAGAGACAGGTTTTTATTTTCATTTATATTCCACTTCCTCGATGATTTATTGTTCGCTCTATCGAAAATATAGGCTTACAATAAATCAGACATTTTTTATGATACACACACACACACATAAATATATACACATATACATGTGTGTATATATGTGTATATATATATGTGTTAATATAGACATATTTGTTGTTTATTAGACCTTGTTTCCGAGATTGTTATATGTATTACATATATTTTAATGATAATAACAACCGTATATATTTCCAAGTATTGTTGTTATAGATTTTTCAAACAATATATAATTAATGTAAATCTAGACTATTCATCTCTCTCTCTCTCGCTCTCTCTCCCTCTCTCTCCTCCTCTCCCCCTCTCTCTCTTTCTCTCTCTCTCCCCCTCTCTCTCCATATCTTTCTCTCTCTCCACACACAGACACATGTATGTATTGAATGTATATAAAAATATTCTGTGTCTTCGCTAAGGGGTGAGTTTTGTTAAATAAAAATAGAGGAAGACACATTGAAAGGGGCGGAGATGATGGGGTGGGGCAATAGAAGATTGTCAGAAGCGGGTAGATATTATGTAGGAAGAAAAACAAGGGAAAGGAAAACTGAAAAAACAAACAAAATGAAGAGAAGAGAAATAAAGATGAGGGTAAAATAAAGAACAAGAGTGTTAAGAAATACGTTGCACGTGTGTATAAAATGATGATGATGATGATGATATTGGATGGAATGAAATGAATCAGTTGGTGATTGCTAAAGAAACTTTTGGTAGAATGTTGCTTATGATGGTGTTTAAGGTGATGATGATGATGATAAATAGGAGATAATGATAGACAAAATAAAAATGGCATCAGTTTTAATAATGGACACACACAGACAGACAAGCGCAGATATGTTCACGAATGCAGATCACAGGTGCATCACATCCACAGTGCTGGACTCGAACTGGTCCCAAGTAGTCACCTACTCAACAAGAGGTGAAAATACTTTGCATCTACTCTTTACCACTACTCCTGAAACAGTTATTAGTGTTACTACTGAGGAACCTTTAGGTGACTCTGATCATGTTATGATCATTGCCAATCTGTCCCTCATGGGCAGAAACAAAAACCACAACCATTTACAAATTACTCGCTTTGACTGGAATAAAGCGGACTGGAACTCTTATTACACCGAGCTACAACGCCCAAACTGGCTTAAATTTACGATGGATGTGAACACTATACTTCAGAACATCCTGAACATGGACAGCATGTGCAGCATCAGTAGCACGTAAGCAGAAAAAACATCCCCAAAGTGCAACTTGGGAGACTGCAGCAGTCAGACTTGCCAGGAAAGAACGTCGTAATGTTGAACGGGATACAAACTGCATAAATCAGATATCAATAGAAAAAAGCGCAATAAATCATCCAACCATTTCAAGCAGGTGTCAAAAAAGGCAGTGCTTTAATTTGAACAGCTCGTAGCAACCAACCCTGATAGTAAGGTTTTCTGGAAATATGTACATTCAAAGCAGAGACCTCACTCTCCAGTTGGTCCTCTTCGCAATCCCCACACAAGCCAGATTACTGATGATCCTGTTGAAAACCAAAACGTACCATCTCCACCACATCAAATTCTATAGCAACTATGGAATTGACACCTGCAATGCTGTGATGTCACCTTAAGAATAAGCGCAACTATGCCTCTCCTGGTCGTGATGGCGTTATGTACTTGCTTCTCAAACGTGGTGGGTACTTTCTTCTACAACAGCTTTCACTCTTCTTTCAATTCTCTTTTAACAACGGTACTAATCCGGAGCAGTGGAAAGCTGACAGTGTCATTCCTCTGTTTCAAAAAGGTGACCGCGTGTCACCTGTCAACTATCGTCCCCTCAGTCTTAATAGTTGCATTGCCAAACTGATGGAATCCTGTGTCGGAGAAACACTCTAGAATTTCTGGAATTCTCATAGTCTTATCCGGCACTCGCAACTTGGATTTATCTTAACTCCAGCTGCTGTGATCAACTTATCGAGTTTCTTGAAGACATCATTCGGATCACTGATGGTGGCTCATGAGTGGATGTTGTTTACCTTGACTTTGCTGAAGCTTTTAATGCGCCACACAAAAGACTGATGTCAAAACTCTCTGCAATGGCAGTGAAAAATGATCTTTTCAACTGGTTGAATTCCTTCATTCTCAGTCAAAAAGAGGTAGTCACGGTTCTAGAACAGCATTCTTCACCGTATGAGATGTCATCTGGTGTACCACAGGGATCTATTATTGGTTCCCTTTTATGTTGCATATATTAATGATATAGATGCCAACTTAAAGAATGCCATATTACTGAAATATGCAAGCTGTACCTTGAGATAAAAAGGACAGATCCAGAACACTATAGATCTTTCCTGCAATCAGACCTAGATACAATGCAGCAATGGATCATGGACTGGCAACTCAAACTGGCTGTGGGCAAGTGTACCACGATGCATTTTGGGAAGAAAAACCCAGCGTCCACATACTCCCTCCACAACACTAATATCAAGAAGTCTTCTTGTGAACGTGATCTGGGCATTATTGTCAAGAAGGTTGCGGGTTTCTTGGCATAACTCAGCAAGACTTTTGTCAGCTGCTCTCCAGCTATCTATTTAAAGCTGTGTATAGCTATGGCGCGGCCGCACTTAGAATTTGCATCACTAATCTGGAACCCCTATCTTGCTCAGAACATTGACCTCATGGAAACTGTTCATCAGAGACATGCAACCAAGCGAATACCCTCAATCAGGCATCTACCATGCTCTGAACGCCTTACTTCCCAGGGCATGGATACATTGAAGCTCCGACGTCTGGCAACTGACTTGGTAAACACCCACAACATTATTAACCATCTTCCCAACAACAACTCTGAGCACATTTTTGAATTCCATCTGTCTAAAACACGTGGACATGCCAACAAAACCATCCGAAACATTTTTTCACACTCAGAGTTGCTGACGCACAGAACAAACTACCTGCATCAGTTGTTAGCTGCTGGGACACTGCATCCTATAAAACCTCCATGAATCCTGAAATTCGCGAACACTACACCTGATATGGCCTTCTATACACACGCACACATGTATATCATGAATCATACACTGTTCAATTTTCTGACATTTGTACATTATTCTGTACTATGCATGCACCTTTGTGAGTTGTAGTGCACCTGAGCACTGTACACAATAATTTCAATATTATTATTATTATACGATGCTGAGTTTATCGCCCAATTATATAATATTTGGAGGCAAACTAACTGAAGACTTCACATTCGTACTTAGAATTAGCCTTAAGTTATAATGTTAATTAACGCCAAAGGAATAATTCTTTGATGATAAATCTTTTATTTGGTTTCCTATACAAATGTCCGTACAAATACAAAGTGCATTTCAAAGTTTCGAATTTGCAGAGAAATTTCAACCATTTTCTCTGCGGTAGAATGATGTTTACATATGGTGGTAAATAGAATACCGTCGGTTTCAATGATGAGTAACAAATTTTTCGACTCACCGAACGTCATTCTCATTGTACTAACAAGTCACTGAGTAGAATTCTGAAGCAGACACAATGTGACAAGCCAGGACATTGACGTTAAAAGGACACTCCTCCATGTCATACTCTAAGTGTGGATTTCAAAATCGTGTCAACCTTCAACATAATTCTTGAGCAGAATCGAGCAGAAGCCCCTCTACACAGGATAAAGAAATGCGTTCGCATTACAAGAACAATCCTTGTATTATGTATTCCATTAATGCCCACAACGAAATTGTTGGCAAGAATCAGCCTTGAAGTGTGTGTATATATATATATATATGTGTGTGTGTGTGTGTGTGTGTGTGCGTACACGCATATGCTTCATTTTCAAATTTTTTCTAATATATGGATATTTTCATTAAAAAACAGAAAATATATGTGTTTTTCTCATAAAATGTGCTTATTTATACGATATTAACCACATTATTTAATATGTTTTACTTATAACAATGAACATTTTAACATCATTAAAACATTGTTACAGCTTGTCATTAAATATGTTTTTAATTGTAATATTATAGCTTTGTATTACCAGGCAAATAATTGGATGCCAAAATCCTTAGCTTTGTCTAAATATATCAAGAACCTAAATCACACAAAGCAAAAAATAATAATAATGATTATAATAAATATATAAAACATTGATTATAATAAATATATAAAATACTGGTTATAATAAATATATAAAATACTGGTTATAATAAATATATAAAATACTGGTTATAATAAATATATAAAACAATATTGGCAGATATTTACATTGAAACATTTATATTCCCAATTAGTGTAAAATAAATTTAAAATGATAACTTAATTATATAGTATGGACATAATCAAAACAATATTTCATAATTGTAATTAAAAAATAAATAAACAAAGAACAATCCATATTAAATGTGACCTATCGACCTTTATTTCTGCTGTAAATTTGCGATAGGGAAATCTTGTTAATACTTCTCGTCAAACTGGGAAATTGAACTAATGACTTCCATGAAATAAGTTCATTGATTACAGAAATTGATATTAAAAAAATTATAAAAAATTAAAGGAAGTATTTAATTAGATGGCAGTGATTAAGTGGACAATGTTACAGACTAATGGACAATAAAAGAGAAGAGTGAGAATTATTTAAAATATTTAATAAGCTATGAAATAAATGTCAGATTAATTTTGAAGTATATAAAGGGATCTAATATAATGGTTTCTACTTTTGGCACAAGGCCACCAATTACCCCAGTGTATTACTGGTACTTATTTTATCAACCCCGTAAGGCAAAGTTAACCTCGGCAGTATTTGAACTCAGACCATAAAGGGCCGTAACTCTTTGCTACGAAGCATGGCGTCCGACCCTCTACTGATACTGCCAATCCACTGCCCCTAATCTAATATAATGGTTTCTGATTTAAGACCAACAATGTTTTGTTGGGGCACGGGATCGATTAATTCTTCCCCAGTGCATGACTGGTACTTTATTTTATCGACTATGTAAGGATGAAAAGCAACTATATACTGAAAGATGAGATCTAATATACTAAAGAACAAATATAATTCATATCTTTAGAGAAAATAGTTCTGGCATTCAAGCCGTTGCTTTTGGTGTTAGTTGTGACGACATTTTAGTATTTGTATAACTAAAAGCGAGTGAGTTATAGATTTAGTTTCAAGGAGCTTGTGAAATAAAGAATGGATACAATCCCAATCTTTATGTACACACCTCCCTCCTTCCAACTGTTCATTTTATATTTCCTGAGGTCATATCTTTAGTGTGTGTAGAATATAAAAACTAATGAGGTATGCACATGGTTTCTTTATATTACTTCTAAAGCACCAGCAATGCACTGGGATCGATTCGATCGAGTTTCCTATCTCCCCAAATTGTTGGCCTTGTACCTATTGTAGAAATTATTTCTTTGTAGCAATCACCCTAAACGAATATATAGTGACCGCGTCAACCAAAGCAGATACCAGTGTGTGATGTGTATATAATGAATAGCAATAGGTGAACACACTCTATCATGATTGGTTGCTTCAATGAAATACCGCTGGGGATAACGATTTATCTTTTAGGGGTCAATGAAGTATTTGTATCTGGTGCTTTTTAATCTCAACGTAGGTTACTTTGGAAAAGACTTAATCACACGTCTGACACAAGACAATAATATTTTCCTTGGATATCTTTAGAAGGGTTAATTCCGTTACATTTGGGGCCGATCTGTTGTGTGAGGATATTTGACTCCCTATCACAAGTCTCAGTCATTCTGAAGGTTTGAACTCCTTGACAAACCTCCTCACTAAGGGATGAAAGAAAATTCTCAACTACTGAGAAGTTACTTAGAAAAGATTTTCTATAATTCCAAAAGTATCTCAAGAGAATTCTAGAAATATTTACATTCTTTCGTATTTAGAAATTCAGTGAGGATTCTATAAAATATGAAGTCATGTAGGCATCTCCGGCTTGAATAGGAATTAACAGACACTAAAATATTTCTTTAAAGCTATTTTTTACAATCTGTTTTTGTCAGTTGGAGTTTATGGTTTGGTCATTTATAATTTATTCCAACATTATGTGAATTTATAGCTAGATGTTTCTATTTCCTTAACGATTTATGACGGCCTACCATCTGTACCAACGGCTAATTTCCTTTGTATAATATATGAATATTTCTGTATCGAATTATCTTTCTTTGATATGGTTTATGTGCCATCCTACAATCAGACAACAAACACATATATATACTTACACACACACATATACACACACACACACACACACACACACACACACACACACACACACACACACACACACACACACACACGCAAACAAACACACACACACTCACACACACATAGTAATAGAGAAAATACAAATACTCACTCACAATAACAATATGTCGGTATATGAAAGTACGTGTATCTAGCTATATATCGATATACACACATACTCACATCTCTCTCTCTCTCTCTCTCTCCCTCTCTCTCTCTCTCTCTCCCTCTCCCTCTCTCTCCCTCTCTCTCTCTCTCTCTCTCTCTCTATATATATATATATATATATATATATATATATATATATATTTATATAACGAAGGAAATGTGGTAAGGAACCAGGTGGACCATAACGCACCAAAGTACTCAATACTTAGGATAGTAGAGTGGGTAATAGGAACGAGTAGGACTCCGACGGCTGAGCTCAAGCCGTTTCAACGGCTAATTCTGGACTAAATTAAGCTTTTTATCCTGGTATATGAATAGCCGAGCTTCTCAGGGGGTAATTCCATATATGGTAAAAGTGATTGTTACAAGGTTTGGTCAAAGGTTTCTTGTTGAGACACATAATTCTATCATGGCAATTTCTGGAAGGAAGGGGTAGCTGAACCTGCCAGTAGAAGAAAGAGGGAGAGGGAGTGGAGGAAACCAGTCGTGCGTTGATAGTGCCAACTACAGCAGGATCCTAAGACAGGAGGTCAAGGAAGTATACTGGGGAGGGGAGGGGGAGGAAGTCGAAACAATAAGTAAATCAATATGGAGTAAATATATAGAAGAATACCAAGAATGTTAAAAATATAAAAAACAATTTCTGGTTACTATTCCCTAACCACAATCATCAAGTCTCTTACTGGTACTGCTAAACTATAGAACAGTTTGCTAGGTGAGACGGAATTGTAGTGGGACAATTTTATGAGTTAGCAGTAATCAACCGAGTATATCTTACAGTGACAGGTCAATAAGTGGGGGGCCAAAATACTAAAGAAACTACCACGAAATAATAATTCAGAGTCCCGAAACTAATACGAAATAATTGTTTCTACTCTAGGCACAAGGCCAGTAATTACCCAGTGCAACACATAAACTAATACGAAATAATAAGTCAGAATCCCGAAGATGAATACTAATACTATCTCTAAGGGTGCCGCTACGATACAAAAATTCTAGTACAAACTACATAAATGCTCGTGCGATATATATGAAAAATTTGATGCGGAAAATTAATTCAGAATCCCCCCCACAAAAAAATATATAAATACTGATATGCGAGAAACTAAAGCAGAGATACCACATTGACCAATCCTTGTGACAATCACTTTTATCATATATGGAATTACCCCCTGAGAAGCTCGGCTATTCATATACCAGGATAAAAATCTTCATTTAGTCCAGAATTAGCCGTCGAAACGGCTTGAGCTCAGCCGTCGGGGTCCTACTGGTTCCTATATATATATATATATATATATATATATATATATATATGTGTGTGTGTGTGTGTGTGTGTGTGTGTGTATATACATATATGGAATATATATATATATATACGATATTAATAAATGGAAACTATATTTATAAAACCATATTTATTTCATTATACATATTTCAAGGATACCATGTTAAATTATGGTATGCCTTCATCAGACAAAATGCAATATATACCAGTTTTATGAATAAACATTGATGTACCCTTTCAAAATGCGACCGTTACTTTTGGAAGACATCAGGATAGTGGTTTGTTTATTTTAGTAAGTCGTTGTGTTAAGGAGACGGAAAAACGACGGAGAGAGAGAGAAACCGAGAGAGATAAAAGTGGAGAAAAGAAAGGGAGAGATAAATAAAGAAAAAGAAGAAAGAAAAAAGAAAAAAAAAACAGAGAAAAACAACAGAGAGATATCCAACCACCAGACAGAGAGAAAAAATCAAGAGAGAGAAATATAGAGATAGAGAGAGGGGGAGAGACCGAAAACCTTAAGTCATGTCATATTAAGTTGAGTTAACAATTGAGATGAAATGAATAAATAAAATTATAAATATTAATATTCATGAATGGAATATACATATATAATATGAGAAATTAATCATTGTTTAGTTATGATTATATATTTAGTTTAAAAATTGAGATCAATATATTAAAAATTGGAATTTAAACATTACGAAATATATATATTGCTAGAGAAATTAGCACGTACATATACGCAAAAATACATAAATATATATATATACACACACTCAGAAAATACACACTATATCTACTTCCGCATATAATATATACATACAAAGCATAAATGATTTTTTTTTTTTTAAATTACTGCTATATATTCCTTGTGTTATTAAATAATTTTTTTAGTATATAAATATATAGGATTAACTTTCATGCATCTATGGCTGTTAAATTATGGCTGTTAAATTATGCATATCTGCAATCAAATTGCATGAGTACACATGTACATGTACACACACAATTCTTACATATACATATATAAACATGTGTGTGCATCTTCACCCAATTGGTAGACATGCGTCACTCATGCATATATATATATAGACAGACATATATTCATAAAAATGCATACAACACATGCATATGTATGTTAATACACATACATACATATTTGGTCGTATAGAGATAAGTATACATCAATATATTACATAGTACAATTGAGTATATAAAATACAAAAGGATTATATATTGGAAATATAATTATATCAATATAACATAAAAACAAAGGAATTCTACAAATATCAAAATATTAAAATATCTTAAAATATTATAGAATATTTTAAGCTAAAATAATATGTTTAATAGATTTAGTATAGAAATTTATCTTACGTATATTTTATTCAAGATATTGAAAGGACAAACATTTGAAAATTATGAGAAGCTATCAGAATAAAAATAAACCTAATAAAAAGTAAATAAAATATTATATCAATATAACTTAAAAAACAAAAGAATTCTACAAAGGAATTCTACAAATATCAAAATATTAAAATATTAAAAAATATTATAGAATATTTTAAGTTAAAATAATATGTTTAATATATTTAGTATAGAAATTTATCTTACGTATATTTTACTCAAGATATTGAAAGGATAAACTTTTCTTGAATAGTTTATTATATTTATATTTATATTTAAACGTTGAGTTCAATTTCTTCAATTTCCTCGGCCACACGTACAAACAGATCTCTGGGCTACCTATGGGCTCTAGTCTGTCCGGCATACTTGCGATCTCGTACATGGACCACCTGGAACGCAAGGCACTCAACACCTGCCAACCCAACGTCGTCGCCTTCTACTCCAGATACGTTGATGACATACTGATACTCACTTCTTCCCGGGAGATGGCGAATGAAATTCACCAAATCTTTAACGACACTGACCATCACGTCGATTTCACCATCGAACACCCTGAAGAAGACGGGTCACTCGCCCTCCTCGACTTCCGTATCAACATCTCGGAAGAAGGAGACATAAACACCACCTTCTACCGCAAGGCAGCGTGCAAGGACTTATTTGTGCATTACAACTCAGCCCTCCCCAACAACGCTAAGAGAGGCTATGTCCTAAATGAACTTACACGGATCACTAATAGATGCAGCGACCCGATGGGTGGTCTCACCCATACCACGAAATTCCGTAATCTACTTAAGTCTAATGGATATCCCAAGCGACTAATTAACGGAATTAGAGACCCCAGACCCAATAGACAGACACCCACTAGAAACTTAGATAAATACAAGTGCTTCTTTAAAATCCACCACCTGAGTGAATATACCACGAACGCCATCCGCAGGGCCATACGGAGGGAGGGACTTGACATACATTTGGCCCACACAGGACCTTCGCTCCGAAGATGCCTCTCCACCAAACCCGACGAGTCAGATGGGACGTGTTCCCTCAGCAACTGCCCGATACGGGGGAAGATTGCCTACGCTCCTATGTCGTATATAAGATTCAATGCGATAAATGTAACAAGTTTTACATAGGGCACACCCTTGCGACTGAACGCAGCATCGGATCCTTAAGGATAAAGGAAGCACTTGTTATTAAGAACCTCAGACCCCCACTTAACAACCGGGCTGAGAGAAATGAACTGACAAGGCTAATCTAACCATAGTGACCAGTAACAGCCCCTACGGCCTACTATCTTTCACACACACGCACTTATATGTATACCCATACACATACACACACACACACACACACATCTATATTTATACACGCACACATGTTTATACAACCTACCACCTTTCACACCCTTTGAATTCCAGCTTCTACGGCCCACTATCTTTCACACACACACACACTCACATACATACACACATACACATATACACACACAGTTACACACACATATATATTTACACACACATATTTTACGGCTTTCACGCGCTAGCGCACCCTATTGATTTAACCCAATTGGTCAGTAGCTTTTGTCACAGCCTGCCACGCGCATTCTTTCCCTCGTTTGAATTTTCCCCATAACGGCATTCCTATGTTTTAACGACAATACAACAACTTTCTCCGGCTTAGCCTGTTCCTCCCCTCTTGGAACTTTCCCCCCGTTGATGGACGTGAGCCCGAAATATTGGGATTAAATCTCCACTACGGTAACCCTTCTAACTTTGTTTTGTTTTCGTTTCTCTCATTTTTCACTTTTCTCCTATTTCTCACTCACTTCCTACCTCGAGATTTCCCATCTGCATTGTTGTGGCTTTCTAAACTACATATTTTACATATTTCACAATGCTTCAAGCAAACTTTAACACCCTCATATATATATATATTTAAATTATACACTTCAGATATAAAATATATCTCCTGACTTTGTGTCATATATGGAGATTTTGTGCATTTTACACACGCATGCGCATATCCATTCCTACATACATACATACACGCTATTTCACCATAAAAAATGAATATATGCTTCCATGTGTGGCATGCTCGTGTGTATGTTTGTGTGGTCTGAGTGAATGACTTGTGTGCTGGTGTATTTGTGTAGAAGAGAAGCATCATATCCTATGAAATATTGAATTCTTATATAAAAAACGTTTTATACTATGTTGTGTAACGTTTAGAAATATAGAATTGTCGGCCAGCGACCTGTGACTAACTCCTATATATTGGAACAGTTATAGACATGCCTATGACTTATAAACGAGCAGCGATGGTTGCTGGACACTACGGCTTAATACGGGATGTTTGTTTACAAACACACCGAGCATTATAATACATTTTCGGTGACTCCATACGTACATATATATATATATATGTGCATGTATGTATATATATATATACATACTACTGTACGTCTGTATACATATATGTATGTACGTGTACATACTTATATATATATATATATATATATATATATATATATATATATATATATATATATATATATATATATGGTGGCTGCCAACTCGTTTTCGAGTACGGCCACTACTTTATATCCATGTAGGAGAACCCCTACCGATGCGCTGAACGAATGTAACTTTTTAGTCCAGCCAGCGACTTGAAAACTCTGGTACAAAGACTACACTTGTGACCATTATTGACACATAGTGCAGGGCCCATGGTACCATGTGATGACAAGTGCAGAGAGATCTCCAGATATAAAGAAATGCCTGTGCTGTGAAGCTTTTATAGTGAGCAAAGGCACTGCACAAAGCCAGTCCCACTCTCTTAACCAAGATGATATTTACCAAAAAGAAGAACAAGTCAACATCATTGGATACCATCAGGGTTGCAGGTGTTATATCAGAGTTTTCCTTCTCCTAGAATTCTGCCTTGACAAAGGCTAAGGGGTCATCTCTCCCGGTGATTTTGGATGGCTATTGACTCTTAAGAGCTCCCTTGCCCTTTGACAGGTTTTGTTTTATATATATATATAAGTATGTATACGTACATACATATATGTATACAGACGTATAGTAGTATGTATATATATACATATATGCACACACATATATATATATATATACGTACGTATGGATTTACCGAACATTCATTATAATGCTCGGTTTGTTTGTAAACAAACATCCCGAATTAAGCCGTATAGTGTTCGGCAACCATCATTGCCCTTTTGTTCAACACTGACAAAGTAGCGATTAACTAATTTCTAGCTTATTAGCTGTCATCAACACCGTATACGTTCCTGTCAGTCGATTGAACGTTTGAAAGTATATACTTTCCTTATGTATATTATCGGTTGAGCAGCCTAATTTGCATATCGAGTGAGTTAGTCGGCCGGGCGTACTGAAAACGATAAGACAGCTCCTTACATAATAAGGTTATGTTTCCGAGGCAATCCAAATTGAATCGACATGGGAACGGACAAAGCGTGTGCTCTTGAATTCTTCGCCCGTTCCCTTGTGAGTCCCAATTTACACCCACCGCTCTGCGCAGGCGCTAGTCCGAAGTCAGTTGATCATCAACTACTCCAAAGTTCTACGAAATTCGCCTAGGCATGTCCCCTTCTTACCAAACAATCATCCCCTCCAGGTCTGTAATATGACTCCACTATATCGGTTACACCATAGAGTGCTCAACGTTTTGGAGCTAAATTCTTAAGGTAAATATTGATGCAATTCAAATCAAGCACTCAACGATCTTTTTTCACATAGGAGTAACGGAGTATATATCGAATAATTAAAAGCGAAGTAGTTTCAGATGTTAAAGTCCTTTAATGATAATGCCATGATACATATTTCAATGACGACAGTGGCCACACGGTTCGGTGCGCCCAGTTCCGTGACATCATCAGACAGCTTCTTACATAATAAGGTTATGTTTCCGAGGCAATCCAAATTGAATCGACATGGGGTGATTGTTTCGTTGAGAGGGGGACCTGCCTATGCGAGTTTCGTAGAACTTTGGTGTAGTTGATGGTCAACTTCCTTCGGAATTACGCCTGCGCAGACTGGTGGGGTGAATTGGGACTCACAAGGGAACAGGCGAAGAATTCAAGAGCACACGCTTTGTCCGTTCCCATGTCGATTCAATTTGGATTGCCTCGGAAACATAACCTTATTATGTAAGAAGCTGTCTAATGATGTCACGGCACTGGGCGCACCAAATGGTGTGGCCACTGTCGTCATTGAAATATGTATCACAGCATTATCATTAAAGGAAACTACTTCGCTTTTTCTGAAACTACTTCGCTTTTTCTTATTCGATATATACTCCGTCACTCCTATGTGGAAAAAGAACGTTGAGTGCTTGAATTGAATTGCATCAATATTTACCTTAAGACTTTAGCTCCAAAACGTTGAGCGCTCTATGGTGTAACCGATATAGTGGAGAAGAGAGGAACCAGCCATCAGCTACACCCGGAAATTCCCTCTACCATGCGGATTGATTACACACACTGGAAATCCCTGATACTGGACGGACATAACATTATAAACTAACTTTTGACAGGATAAATACGCGGAACTAAAAGCAACGATAAACCCATATTTTCCGCAGCAAATTGCATTTGTACAGAGGCCTTGAATGGAAGCCCCTTCACTTCATCAGATAACGAATTTTTATATGCACTTTAAATGGACAACATTGACAATCATCTTAACCACTTATACCCTCATTTCCTCGTATATATTTCTCATATATATCTCCTATCTCATTTTACATATATATCTCCTGTCTCATTTTGCATCTATGTATTTTTTGTGTTTTTTGTGTATTTTATATTTTGTATTTTTTATTTTGATTCATGTGATATAGATATTAACTATGTATTTGCCTAACTACTACGTTTCATACTGTAATTTACCCTCCGTTCTACTGCGCGGTACTATCGTTCAATATATGGATAATATATCTGTATAATTGAGCCTTCTTACTATAATTTAAATATCTCCCTATTTATTAGTTATTATATGTACCTATTTTTTTTACTTACTTCAATGAAGATTTTAACTGGTAAATTTTTTTTTTTAATTTTTTTTATTTTTATTTTTAGTTTTAATTTCTAACTCTCAATCATAATTTCCACAGTGAAACCATAATACCTAGAAATAAGTATATATTCTCTTAGTGGGTGATGGTCAATCCTACTGTCCATACTTAATTCAGGGATAGTATTGAGACCTATTGAAACTCATTCTCTCCCACCCCCACTAGCTTTCGGCCACTGCCACTGGCGGGGTGGCTAGCAGTAAACTATAACCGTGTCATAATACAGACCTGGATGGGGTGATTGTTTGGTTGAGAGGGGGACCTGCCTAGGCGAGTTTCGTAGAACTTTGGTGTAGTTGATGGTCAACTTCCTTCGGACTTGCGCCTGCGCAGACCGGTGGGGGTGAATTGGGACTCACAAGAGAACGGGCGAAGAATTCGAGAGCACACGCTTTGTCCGTTCCCATGTCGATTCAATATGGATTGCCTCGGAAACATAACCTTATTATGTAAGAAGCTGTCTGATGATGTCACGGCACTGGGCGCACCAAATGGTGTGGCCACTGTCGTCATTGAAATATGTATCACAGCATTATCATTAAAGGACTTTAACATCTGAAACTACTTCGCTTTTTCTTATTCGATATATACTCCGTCACTCCTATGTGGAAAAAGAACGTTGAGTGCTTGATTGAATTGCATCAATGTTTACCTTAAGTATATATATATATATATATATATATATATACAAAATGAAATTAAGGGTGTCATGTCAGAGAGTCATGCGCCATATCCACTGTAGAATATGCTCCAAGATTCCAATGAATAGATCCGAGCATTTTATATCAACTAGAAATTGATTGATATATATAAATTGATTGATATATAAATTCATTAATATATATATCTAAAATAAACATATGAAACATTCACAGGGAATAATTTGTAAAAGTGTGAAAGCACACATAGGCGAGGTAGGTAGCTAATTAAAGTTTAACTAAAACTTTAAAAATAGATACCTTATAAATTGATTAATCTATCTATCTATCTATATATATATATATATATATATATATATATATATATATATATATATATATATTAGAAAGTGTTTTTTTTTTACAAAATGAAAAATAATCGAGGTGTAAAGGATGTAATCGAAAATGCAAATGGAGTCTTATTTAACAAAAAAAAAAAAAAAAAAAAAAAATATATGGAGAAAAAATTTACGAAATGGAAATGCGGGTATATAGAATTTATTAGGTAACAATTGTTTCTATAGTGTATGAGTTACCTATACCTCGCTATTTGAATAATACACAAATATTATCAAAAACCGAAAGTACACTGTAAGCCAACACACCATGTCATCAGACCTTTGTATTAGAATGATATGAAAATATTTTATACACTAGATAAAAGATAAAGAAGGAGGTAGGAAGAGAAGGGGAAGAGGGAAGTGAGTAAGGTGGAGGGAGTCTTAGGGTTTAAGACTGTCAGACTAGTAGAGATTGTGAAGAGAGAATGTTTTGGCAGCAGTTAGCTTAATGAGGCGTGCTAAGGTTGGCTGGGAAGTAGATACTTCTAGTGGTGTTGTTCGGACAAAATTTAGTTAGAGGGGTCAAAGTGGTACAATGTCACAGACAAGTTATTAGGGCTATTATAGTAGCAGGTTATTTCTAAAGGGGTCCAGAAAAACAGTGTTTAGTACTATTATTATAGAAAGCCATATCTAGTGTATAAACATATAAGACAGAAATTTGCAAACGTTGGTGTAAAAAGGTAACATTATATGCATTTAAAAAAAGAAAAAGTCATTTTCAAACGATGGTTACAGTATAGAGAACGTTCAATTTTGCTGTTCAAAAGTTTGTTTACCGACGTTAAAATGCAGTATATCTCTAAATTGCATAACTTGCAGAATCGATGATTTTGCTGATATGCAGGCGCAGCTGCAATAATTTGCCAATCAAGGGAGAACGCTTGATTGTTCCTCCGAAGCTGCCAGGCTTTATCGGCGAGGGTTGTTACGGAGCGCATTTTCTCGTACCTGATCGAAGATCGATGTTGGTATAGGCGAGCCTTGAAAGAAGTTGCGGTACATCCGACGTAATACCATTTGTTGGTCCCGGAATTTATTGTACACCGGTAGACAATATTGCGTGCTAGGCACTGGTTATTCAGTGGGCACGTACCTGGTTTGGTGCAGTTACAACTATTTTTATGTTTTGCAGTAGAATCCTGGATAGTTTGGTGGGGTTGTGGCTGCGTATTAGTGCGTTGTATGTTGCTATGCTGGTGCGCTGAGTCATTAGGGATGTACTTATTCAGTATTGCTGAGTTGAGTTTTCTAATTAGTTGTTCTATGTTAGGTGCAGTGGAGTATGAGAGTCTAATGGTGCGCGAGTTAAAGATTTTATAGTATTTATGTGAAGTTGTAAAGTGTTTATTGATTAGTGTATAGAATTGTGAGATAATCTTAGTGCTAATAGAAGAATTGTACACGGGGTTATACCATATGTACTCTCTACGTCTGACTCTATTTGCTGGTTTGCACCTGTTAGTATGCCTATTGATGTGTGTGTGTGGTGCAATACTAGTTCGACTTAGATGTGTTTTATTCATAGTATTTATGTGGTTATCGTCTAGATATTCAATTTTCTCGCAGTAACCAGCTTTTCTAAGTGCGTCATTATAATATTCAGCATGCTCGTTGAAGGTCTGCAAATTAGACGACAGTCGGGAGATCCTTATGGATATATTTTTAGGGATAGATTTAATAATGGAATGAGGATGGTTCGATTTTACATTAACGTACTTAAGATATATATATATATATATATATATATATATATATATATATATATATATAAATGTATATATAGTGTATTTTGCAATACACTGTATGCTTAATTAAAAGCATTTCGAAGACATTATGCTATTGTTTTAGAGTAGTGACAGTCTTTAAATTTTCAGCAAACAGGGGAGATAAAGCTGACAGAGCTATGTTTCGTACTGATTGGTACTTATCAAACATAGCTCTGTCAGCTTTATCTCCCCTGTTTGCTGAAAATTTAAAGTAAGTGAGACTGTCACTACTCTAAAACAATAGCATAAGGTCTTCGAAATGCTTTTAATAAAGTTTACAGTGTAATGCAAAATACACTATATATACATTCATATATATATAGCTATTTCAGAGCGCCAATTCTAATTTTCAATTTCTGCTTGACCGGCAACCGCTCTGTATAATCAGTTCCTGATTATTACTAAAAATTCTATAAGAATCAAACATTCATGATTTTCAACAAACAGGTGGAGTACTTGGCTTTGATAAGTACCAATCAGTACGAAGCATAACTCTGTCAGCATTATCTCCCCTGTTTGCTGAAAATTTAAAGTAAGTGAGACTGCCACTACTCTAAAACAATAGCATAAGTTCTTCGAAATGCTCTTAATTAAGCATACAGTGTATTGCAAAATACAGTATATATACATTCATATATATATAGCTATTTCAGAGCGCCAATTCTAATATATATATATATATATATATATATATATATATATATATATATATATATATATATATATATATATATATATATATATATATATATATATATATACAAGTGGAAGCTTAGTAAAACAATCGAAGCTTAGGCTGTGGCCAAGCAAAGTCGATCTACAATAAATATATATATGGATACAAATAATGAGTACTTGTTAATATACGTGACTATAATTTACTGCTTAGCTTCACCTCAATTCTCTCGGTTTCAAGCTACAGCATAGTGTATCTTCCTTTTTTTCTGTTGTTATTTAATAAATATATTTATTTCCCTCTGCTGAGAATAATAAAGCTGATATAAAACTGGAATATTTCTGTCTTACTATTTATTACTCACACAATGAAACTATTTGTTGTGATATGTTTTATTTCTTTAACTAAGAAAACTACCAGGAAATTAGAAGGGGTTAGAGAAGAAAGGATTTGTTTCCTAGTATATTGCTGGAAAATGCTTGTGTTAGTTGTTATAGTGTTTAAATTATAATCATAACATCGTGTGTTCGATTCTTTGACTGGACCGGGTGTTGTGTTCTTCAGCAAGACACTCCATTCAGTTTACTTTGCTCCAATATAATCAATTGAAAATGAATACCAACAGCAGCTGGGGAGTTTACCTCTGCAATGGATTTATGTGTCATCCAGAAAGGGGATCTTGTACTCTCAATCACCTAACGCCAATAAAGCCGGGATAAGCTGAGACCGAATGATCAATAGGAGTCGTGAGAAGTAGGAGGAGGTTTGTGTAGAGTTAAAATTGGACACCGTGGATTGATAGGTAAATCCAATAAGTCCTTCATGTTTGATATTGGACGTGGAAAGAAGAGTAGTGCTTTGATACAGGAATTGAGAGGGAAGCAGGGCATGCTTCGAGTTCGATATGAGAGAAACATTTGAGGGAAATACTCAGACTAAGATCAATGAAGAAATCCTAAGTGAGAAGTAACTATAATAATTCCTGAACTTGTGGATTGGTTCCATCTGTACCCAGTGCTACATGTGGTTACAGTGATACACCTTGGCACTACTAGAGGAAACGATATTTTCGGAAGGCGCCGTAATCCGGAAGATCCTCAGTCGATAGCTGATGAAACGAATGTTACGCAGCGCAAAATATATGTAGAATAATACATATTTATGTATGTGTCTATGGAGAGAGAGAGAGAGAGAGAGAGAGAGAGAGAGAGAGAGAGAGAGAGAGAGAGAGAGAGAGAGAGAGAGAGAGAGAGAGAGAGAGAGAGAGAAAGACTGTCAGTCTGGTACACAAACAAACATTAAAATATCTTAGTTTAAGACAAATTCCATGTAATCTTGAAGTAAACACTTCAGTCACACTGCCAAACTTCAAGACATTAATATGAAATAATTGTTTCTACTTTTTGGCACAAGGCCAGCAAAATTACGCAGTGCATTACTGGTACTTTATTTTATCGACCCCGTAAGGATGAAAGGCAATGTTAACTTCGGCGGGATTCGAACTCAGAATGACAAGGGCCGTAACTCTGTGCGTCAAAGCATAGCGCCCGACCCTCTACCGATACTGCCAATCCACCACATTAATATGAAATAATTGTTTCTACTTTAGGCACAAGGCCAGCAATTACCCAGTGCATTACTTGTACTTTATATGAAATAATGTCAGGAAAAGACATCACTTAATTGTCATTTCATATAGCTATAGCGAAATATGAAGTTTTGGAAATACTCACATACACACGCACACATACACACATACACACACACACACACACACCACAAACAGACCACACGAGATTGCCTGACTTACCTGAGGATTTCGTGCGAATTATAGATCCGCAGAAGACATTTCTATATTAATATGAATATACCTACAATCTCCTAACGAGTTGAGTACCTTTTTTTAACTGGTCACCACTCGGTATAATTCGGGAATCCACACAAAGATCAGATGGTGGATTGATACCTAGTAGTTCATTGTGATTACCTGTCAAATAGACTACAGATGGATCTGTACTTTGCTTTTTATCATTTTTCTGTTGTTAACATGTAGTTTACCTCGGTTGATCTCGGGTAGCAAACACCCTGATGATCTCGGGTAGTAAAAATCATTATGAATACCAAAAGGTATTTTGTTCTACTTTCTAAAATCTTTGTCAATTCGCAGCCTGCAGAACATAAAACAGCAACATAAAACCCTGAAAAGGGTTCAAAATTATAGATCTGTGTCCCTGTTGCAAGATACCGGAAATGGGCTGGATTATTGAAGGAATTCTTACAAAATACATTAGATTAACTGGAAATATATTTTATGCTATTCTCTATAATATCCAACATATTCGGACATCAAGGTACATTGACTAGATAATAATGCTTGAGAATATCTCTTACAGAATTAAACGCGGTATCTTCTAATCGTTTCTGTACCCAAATCCCAATGGGTTTTATTCTTTCTTGTTATTTCAGATAAACGCCCGGCGATATCAACTTTGTCTTTCATCCTTCAGTTTCTATACAATCAAATGCCAGTAAAGTTGCCATATCGGGCTCGATACATACATACATAGCATATATATATATATATATATATATATATACATAGCATATATATATATATAAATATAACAACTAGAAATTGATTAACATATAAATAAACATATGAAACAATCACAGGGGATAATTTTTACAAGTGTGCAAGCACACATAGTTAGGTAGGTGACTAGTTAAAGTTAACTAGAATTTCAAAAATAGATACCTTATAATATAAATATACATATATATATATGTATATATTTATATATATGTATGTGTATATATATATATATATACATATATACACGTGCCTGTGTGTGTGTGTGTGAGTGTGTGGCTGTTTGTTTCTGTATCTGTGTGTGTATCAATACTGTCCTATGTATATTAAAATTCCCATGACAAAGAAGATACAGAGAGAAAACGAACTTACTTTTTCGTTCTAATAAAACCTCAGTTTCATCTATTGGTATTCAGTGTCTTTAGTTTAACGTCAATCCTCAATATTTGTTAATTAGTTAACAATGTAATTTACTTTATTTCCATCAGCAAGCAAATATATTCAATTCAATCAAATAAATATGTCTATTCATTAATTCTCCTTCAGCAATTCCCTAAGTACTTCTTCATTTATATTCCGAAGGTGATTTCATTTGTCAACTAAATCGAAATTAATGTAAATCTTTATTTATAAGTATTTATGTTCTCTCTTCTCTAACACTCTTACCTCATTTCTAAGATCTAATTGTGTATCGATTTGCAGCACATTTCACAACTTATTAAATATTTTGATTCATATATAAATTATTAAAAATGCTATGCTTCAATGGTGAATATGAATTGTTGGTCTTATTTTAGTAGCTGTTGTTGTTGTAATTGTTGGTGTCAGTGGACACAACACATAACTCCTTAGCAGGGGTCACAACTCTGCGTAATAAGTTCATATCCTACACAAATTTGAATAAGATGCAAATTAGATCTTCATATATCAAACCCTAAAGGTCGACAGATTTGAACTCCATTCTCATGACTCCACATTACTATAGACATTTCTTACATTTCATATATCAGTTCTTCAGGGATGAACCTGTTCCTAAGTAGCTTGCTGATGTTAAAACGACTAAATCAGACGACACGGACCCACTACTTGTCACAGTTCTCCGAGAAATTTCTTCCCTAATCTAATTAATTATGAAATCTCCCATAATCGAAAATATATGATTAATCTACGAACACATCACTGCATAACTTGTTTGGTAGAAGTTTCATCAGCAACCAGTATTTTTATTGAGAGACACTATCTCTAAAAGATTGTCAAGCAACGCTACATTATTCAATACCACTGTAAAATAGCTATCACCTGTCAGGTGTTCTGGTATTTTAATCATTGTACCAAATGATTCCCAACGCTGGATAGAGTAACGTACCAGTATTATCAGCTTGAGCCGGAGCTGTGTCTGGAACATGCCCCAAACCGGGTCGTCATATCCTGAAATAATGACTATGTGCCAGTGTCACGAATAACTTATCTTTTGTCTTCTATTTTGAAAAATTATCCATCGATATATATTCTAGTATATCAAATTATTTAAGGAAATTAAAACGAATTTAAACAAGTTGAAATGTCTTTGCGTTAAAATGTATTGGTTCTGGTTTTAATTCCTGACAGAAAAATAGATTTTTAAAATTAGTTTCGTCACTGATATTTCACGTGTATTCAATCATAACTGACAACAATGTTCTCTCTCTCTCTCTCTCTCTCTCTCTCTCTCTCTCTCTCTATATATATATATATATATATATATATATATATATATATATAAATATATATATATATATATATATATATATATATATATATATATTCTCTCTCTGCCTCACCCAAGTACTTAAAACATGAACGGAATTAAGTATATCAATAATCACGGGTGCAAATCAATATCTATTTTGCAGAGTGAATGATGATTAGATTTTCCAAATCTGATTTTATATACTGTAAGGAATGATGCATGTGAACATTAAAATAAAACTAATGTTAGATAATCTAATATTTTTATCGAAGGCTTAAAAGAGGGAATTCTATTTAGAAGTATAATCAAATAAAACAGAAAAGATAAAATGTTTTTTTAAATTACATTATAAAAAATTATACAAGAAATTGCTATCAAGCTCTGGGTGTTTAAATTTGGTATGGAAAGCGACGAAGTGTGGTTTGTTTGATTCTGTTGAAATTACTAATTTGAGTTTCACGCTGTACAGATGTGGGTGGAATTATAAAAAAAATAACAGGGAAAAGGTGTGAAGATGATTCAAATAAAACGAACTGAATTCTAATTTATCTATAGCAGTATGGCTCTAAAACTAATTTAGATTTATGTGGTGTGAGAGTGCTAAGTGAAAAATTGTCCTTTTTAATCACATAACTATTTTAAGTGTTCTATTCATATGGAAGCGAGAAAAATTCTCCAACGTATTTGTCCACCTACCTGTAAATAGTTATCTTGTGTAGGTAAACAGGTGTTAATCGCCAGGCAACGGTGCAGTGAATGAAAGTTTCATTGGTTATTAGTTCAGAGTTCAAATACTAGGATTGGTTAAGTCAAGCTGGTTGTTTTTGGTGTTGGTGACGTTTGTGTTAGTAGTGTTGGCGATGTGGTGTTGGTGGTGTTGGTGGTGTTGGTGGTGTGATGTTGGCGGTGTTGGTGGTGTTGGTGGTGTTGGTAGTGTTGGTGGTGTCGTCGCCGTGATGTTGGCGCTGTGATGTTGGTGTTGTTGGTGCTGTGATGTTGGTGTTGGTGGTGTCGTCGTTGTGGTGCTGGTGGTGTCGTCGCCGTGATGTTGGCACTGTGATGTTGGTGGTGTCGTCGCTCTGGTGTTGGTGGTGTTGGTGGTGTCGTCGCCGTGATGGTGGTGGTGGTGTTGGTGGTGTCGTCACTGTGGTGCTGGTGGTGTCGCCGCCGTGATGTTGGCGCTGTGATGTTGGTGTTGTTGGTGCTGTGATGTTGGTGGTGTTGGTAGTATTAGTACTGGTTATAGTAGCTGTTAGTTATAGTAGTGTTGCTGCTGGTTATAGTGTAGATGATGTTCAGTTGTAGGTCAACATTGGTCAACAAGAATAATGAGATTTTAACCGTAAAATGTGGTCGATTTGACAGAATTGTTAGAGCAGTGGATATATATATATCACAATTGGTGTATATGTGTGAATGCATGTATATGTGCGCGCGTGTGTGAGTGTAGGTCAGGTGTATTTGTGTGTATGTGTTTGGACAGGTGTGTTTGTATGTTCTTGTTATATTTAATTCTGTTTTGGAGACAATACCTTTTTCTTATAATAATATTTGCTCACATCACATTATTTCTGGGGAATCACAGCATCGCGTCAGTTAAGGTTAAGGATGTATTTATCTTTCAAAAATTCATCTGGTAGGACAGGTCAAGACATTCTATATTTTGCTGGAAGATCCTTTACCCCTGCAGCAGATGCCCTCATCTACATGATAACGATATTTTCCAATATAAAGCAGAGACTGTTAAAACAAGATACCAGTGATATCACGGCTAAATCTGGTAGTAAACAAAAGAACTGGAACTTAAACTACAAAACATTTTATCGAAAGGTCAATGTTGATCTAAGTCTAAAAGAAACATGAGCTGCAACAATGACTGCATTCAATAGACCTGGGGTGCGTGGGGTTATGGGTGGTTAAAACTGTACTGTTGGATGTAAACAATTGTGAAAAGAATGAAGTATAAACCCGTTCCATTATTTCCTTTGTACCAAGGGCGATGGGTTGGCAGTATCGGTAGAGGGTCGGACACCATCCTTTGACGCATGGTGTTACTGCCCTCACCATTCTGAGTTCAAATCCCGCCGAGGTTGACTTTGCCTTTCATCCTTACGGGGTAGATAAACTAAAGTACCAGTAATGTACAGGGTAATTGCTGACCTTGTGCCAAAAGTAGAAACAATTATTTCCTTTGTACAGAGAAAGAACAGGGATTTCGTAGATTGTAAGTCAATAACCACTCTTATGATTATATGTTGAAGAGAATATTTTTATAGTATCGCTATATTGATCAAGAAAGAATATACGTTGTTCTAACATGAAAATAGAATATAAGCCGGTGCTCTAGTAAAGCCGCACTCTCAAACCAGTGAATACAAGAGTTCAATATAACTTAGGGTTAAATGTTTTAAAACTAATATATGTATCCTTCCATACTTGAGTAATAGAAGAAATTAAAATATCCTGTCAATTTCTTCATTTCCCGAGAACACTGGCGCCAGATATTATTTCTATTACGTCAATACTTATGATGTGATTGTTGTCTTTAATACCCGTTACCCGTTACCTAAAACCACTGGCGTCAGATATTGCATTATTTAAGTTAATATGCATGTCTTTCTAATCTGTTATATTTCTAATTTGCACGGCTATCAAGAAACCCAGCTTATTTTAATTCATTGCAAAAGTGATTAGCTTTCTAATTACTTTTATTTTATGTAGAGAATAAAATTGATAAAGGTATTAAAATAATTCGGAAAAGATGAAAATTGTTATTAGTTTTATATATCATAATAGATTAGTGGTGTTGTAAAGCTGCTTGCTGTTGCCCTTTAACCCCGGCCTCGTTTGTTTCCCGTTCATCTGGTAACATCTATTTGTTTTGTCACTTTTCCAAATATATCGGTTGTCATTCGCAGACGAAGAAACACGTTTCTAAAATGCTGTCAGAATTACCGTTCTAGATGAGATGTTAATTTACTGGCGAGAAATATTTCATTCTGAAATATTTCATCAACCGTGAAAAATGACCTGGCATTGAGTTGTTGGAGAGAGGAAAAACAAATAACTCATTTCTCTTATTTCTCGGAGTTTTATATTAAGAAAAAATACCCATTAATTTTGTGTAAGTGTGTCTAATTCTGGCACAGAGAAAGCTCTATACCTCTATACTTAAGATGGCCGCTCCACAGCCACGTGTATTGGGTATCGGTCTCAATGCGCGAAAGCTTGATCACGTGTGTACAATAACCTCGGTTATTTCATTTACCTTCTTTATGGAAAATTATTGCATTACAAAATATGGACACAAATAGGTTTATTCTTATTTCTAATTTGCCAATGCATGTTGTCACTAAACTCTAAACCTGATATCCGAGTCAATATGCTAGATTTGCAGGTAGATGTTAGGGTTAGGGTAGATGTTCGTTCAATTCATATTATATTTATGAAACTTCTATGTAATAACCAACATCAATGAGAATTTGTAGTGTTTGATTTCTTAATTTCTTTATATG
>OZ024742.1:3776274-3788774 GCA_964016885.1 Eledone cirrhosa | reverse complement strand
GACAGACACATATTTATATGTATTTCAACTCAAAAAATTCAATTGATTCGCTTATTGATATTATATCTCTGTTGCTCCGATGTGCATTTTGTGGTGTTCTGGTCGTGTTTAGCATTCACTGTGTTTTGCCATTACCTTGGAATGTGATGTTATGCTCATAAATAGTCCGGCAAGCGCATTCCTCTCTTATATTGCGGAGAATGGTGTTCTGGTCCTCAGTAAACATTTGGGCCAGCAGGAGGGGTGGTGGTTCTCAGTTTCAACTTCGACAATACATATGTGTTACTCTACATATCGTGCTCCTCTCAAAAAGTATTATAGGAGGAATTCATGCCAAACACCACATATAGAGAAGACTTCTACAGAAAAAATATACATACATATACACATATATACACACATCATACACACACAAACACATACACACACATACACATACATATATACACATACATATCACATATACACATACACACAATATAATACACATGCATACAATATACCTATATATATATATATATATACAATATACATGTATACAATGCACGCACATATGCATGCATGCGTGCACACACGTACGCACACACATATACATATGTTTGTGTGTATGTGTGTGTGAGAGAGAGAAAAGGAGAATACACACACACACACACATATACACACACATACACACACACACAAAACACCAACCTTGTAGGGGACTGTTCCACCCTTAGGCTACCTATCTATCTAGGTTACGGGTTGGGGGGAGGGGGGAAGCTATAGTCAAGGAGGGGGTATATCTAGGTGGGGGTTGCGTAATATATGTTACGTCTATGTGCTAGGTTTAAAATAGAAGAAGGAACTCAGGATTTTGTGTTGGCAAGAGGAGAAAATTTCCGATTTCTTGTTAAGCAGGTTCAGTTTAGAGTGTATTATGGCATGGCATTCCAGTAAACACAGGTCACAAATCCCGCTCTGCGGTCGGTATGGCGTGGATCTAGTAAGCTTCCTCCAAAAAAGTTTGTATGGGGTACTATTATTTTTTAAAAAGGAGATGTATACCGCCAGTGAGGTGGCATTATTATGTCTATCGTGTCTAAATGTGAACATATGCGCGTTAAATCTAGTTTTAAATGTATTGGACGTTAATCCTATATATGTTTTGGTAGAGTTGTGTGTGGTTACGTCACATGCATATACGATGTTTTTCATGAGGCAATCCCCCCTTAGGGGACAGTTACTACTCCGCCTACAATTGCAACTGCGGGTTCGATTAGTTAGCGTACCTCCCGAACTTTGGTTACTAGCATTATCACTAGGTGCCCCTATATCATTAGATGGCTCATTGATACTATTATGTTGCCCATTTTCCAGTGTAGTCGGTTGCTGGTGGTTAACTGCCATTTTAATTGCTTCGAAACCTTCCCTAGTTTTCGTAATGTTCGTGCGTGCTAGGTGTGATGCGAGGTTAGGTGTGGTCGAATAGGATAATTTAATCACGTTTTTGTTAATTATGTTGCGATATCTAATGCCTGGTGGGAAGTTTTTTTCTAATAATGAGAAGAATACTCTGGGGAGGTTAGTGAGGACCTCAGAGTTAAAAGGTGGGTTAAAATACATGTTTTTCATTCTTCTATTTTTCTTATCTGTGCGTACTATTTTGTAAGGTTCCGTTATTAACGTTAGTGGCGTTGTCTGTTTTGCTTAAGCCCGGATGGTTTATATTCATGGCGTGATCATTTGCTGTTTTAGAGTTGTGGTGAGGGACTCTAGTATTGTCTTTACGTGGTTTATATTTAGCTGGGTTACCGCCATTAGGGTTCTTACTATTATTCTTGCCTCTAAGTTGGTTAGGCTTTGTGGCCATACTATGTGTGATTATGTTGGTAGGTTTCACACTCATGGTTTGGGAGTCCTTATGTATATATGATAATCTACTCCCGTAACCAGATTCTGCTAGGGCCTTGTCATAATACTCTGCATTGGAGTTGAAGATACTCTCATTACAGGAAAGTCTGCTAATTCTATTAGAGACCCCTTTGGGAATAGCGTTTAGGACTGATTTGGGGTGGTTGGAGCTGGCGTTTACATATGTTAGTCTATCGTTAGGTTTATGGTAGGGTGCAAATGTTTTAGTTTCTAGGTCAAGGGTGGCGTCTAGGAAGTTTACTGTTTTGTCATTTGCATCTATGGTAATACTTAGATTAAAGTTTTTAAAGCACCTACGTAACTGTTTCCTAGTTCTTTCTATATTGCACTTTTTATACTCGAGAGTGAGGAGGGCGTCATCACGGTATAAGCCGCCCTTCAAGTGCGGTAATGTCTCATGTAACTCCTTTAAGCCATCAAATCTATATATATATAGTAAAATGTTTAACTCCGACGGCAGCGCTGAAGCCGTTTCGACAGCTATTTCTGGACTGACTCCAGAAATAGCTGTCAAAACGGCTTGAGCTCTGTCGTCGGGGTTAAACATTTTCCTATTTCCCACTCTACTACCCTAAGTATTGAGTAATCAGGTGCGTTATGGTCCATGAGGTTCCTTACCACACCTCCTTCGTTATATATATATATATATATATATATATATGTATATATATATATATATATATATATATATATATAGAGAGAGAGAGAGAGAGAGAGAGAGAGCGAGTATGGAAATGAGAAAGAGATATAGAGTAAGAATCCATTACTAGACTGGTAACTGCTTTTCGACCTCGAATGGATGTATGGCAAAGTTAACTTCGCTGGGATTTGAACTCGAAGAGTAGATATCCAAAACAAATATGACAAGAGTTCTATCGAGGTTCTAACGACTGTCCTGTAGTAAATGTCTTAATGACACTTCATGCTTCCATATGGATGTAAAAAACACACCAGTTAGAGTTCTCGCGAACGTAAAGTTGAATATTTAGATTGCTGATTGATCCTATTGTTGCTGAATAGGACATTATATTTCAGGATACTCCAGTTAACTGGAACAACATTAAATGAATTACATTTCTCAAGGCTAGAAATTACTCCTTGTGAAGTTAGAACCTACAACTTTACTTTTTCGAGACGAACATTTAACGACGTGGCTGCGCACCTTTGGTGTATGAGATGAAAGAAAACGAAAAAGCACGAGTTGGCAATCACTACAGTTACTTCGATAATAGACATGTTTAATCAGAGGTGGCCTGGGACATATCGATAGCAGCAATCGATAATATGAGGTGGAATTTGTAATTAGAGTAAGCAACAAAGGCGACGCAGGTTTAGAGCGTCTGTCGTTTGCTTACATCACGAAATTGAATTCCCTCTTATAGGTATGGCAAAAAGACAAATTGAGTCCCAGTGCAATAATCTAGAAATCAATAGAAACTCATCACTCACGGCTTACTGTGCGATCATGAAAATTCATATATTTGATTCTTTCGTTTGACAGTGCCATGATTGGCTAAAGAAAGAATGTCACCAAATCACTTTATTTCTTTACAAACTATTCACTATATTTCTTTACAAACCTTAACGACCATTTTAAATTATATTAATCTTATTTCACCGAATCTTGCTATAAGAAACATTCTAAAACCACCTCATATATGATAGCTTGACGAGTTCCTCGGTCATGTTACCGCACATATTCTCAAGCTTAAAAGGATATCGCTAAATTTGATTATATTCACGATTCCTATTTACCATAAATGATTAATGGCGTCAGCTAAATAATGAAATTCAAGTGAAAAGAAAAATATAGAACTGAGATATATTACGGTGAAGTCATCTCACTAAATAAATCTGAAGACGAAAAATAAAATAAAATAAATAATTAAATAAATATATATAAAAAAAATTAAAAAAGAAACAATTGAAGCTAAAACTATGAGTTACAATGAAACTATCAGAAAATTACTCCATCATGGATTGAATTAGAGCTTAAATTGCTGTCACTGTTTTAATTTCGTTTTGTATACTTTGAAAATATTTCCATTATAAAGAGATAAATAATTGGAAATTTGTAATTACAAAGCTATTACTTTGTATATATTTGATAAATAAAATGCTAGCAAATCTGTTATTTATCAATACAGTAAAACTTTAAACGAGACGTACTGCACAACTATAGGAATTAAAAGTCAGGCTTGAAACACTTGGTGTTCTTATATTGTAGTTTCTACAGATTCTAACAATATATTTGGTTTTGTATCTCATTTTGCACAACCAAACTTATTAGAAGCCTTCGCTGTGAAAATATTGTGTAATGACACAAAAACAGTAATAACCACTTTTTTTCACGCACGCACACACACACACGTGTAGACAGATATATAGATAAATAGATAGATAGATAGATAGATAGATAGATAGATAGATAGATAGATAGAGAGAGAGAGAGAGAGAAAGAGAGAGAGAGAGAGAGAGAGAGAGAGAGAGAGAGAGAGAGAGAGAGAGAGAGAAAGAGAGAGAGAGAGAGAGAGAGAGAGAGAGAGAGAGAGAGAGAGAGATGGTTATTAATATCAATTTGGAGACGTGTATGAAAATGAAAATATTGCATTCAATATCTTTAGTATATCATTATACACCCTGGATCGTAGCATGTAATTCTAAGGAAGTAATTTCCAACATAGTGAAAAATATTTATCGCTTGGAATAATCAGAGATTTTAGATATTTCCAATTGATATTCTTCATATATATTGACACAAAAACTGGACAAAGTTGCACGACAATCATGAAACATGGCCATTGTTATCCAAGACTACGTACAATAGAATATTAAGCCACGTAGCTTTAAACGTGACAGTCATAATACAAGACATGAATTATTCAAGGTATATTTCTATGGTTAACATTAACGAATTCAAGCCATCAAATCTATAGCTGGGTTATTGAAAATATGTTATATCTTCTCTCTAACCACTTCTCTTTCGCTTGCTGCTTAAAATCTCTCTTCTCTGTACTTTCTCATACAATCTATTTTGTACGCAAATAGACAACACTATCAAAAGTGATTTTGCTGCAATAAGGACATAAAACTTGGTGAATAAGAAACATTTTTACCAAATAAATTTACTCGAAAACTAACGAGAAAGACTATGATGTCGCTGAATTAGCTAGAAATAACCACATCTCTCTCAAATCATACACAATGGTTTTTAGTAAATCTAAATTTTATATAAATGTAAAGTAAAGATGTAATTGGACACATGAGCGGTACTGTATCCTAGAATCACTGGAAGTGTCGTGTGTCTTCGGTTCTCATACTAGTGATTCACCCGAAGTTGTTCATATCATAGCTTATTTTTAAGTCGTATTCTATAGACTACCGTTTTGTTTTTAGTTAACCCCACCCAGACACCTTCTCTGATGCTTCCATACTGTTCTGGATTAATATTCTGCTTACTCGTATAATGCTCAGGATTCCTTGAACTTCAATAAAGGAATGAATTACACTGGTACATAAGATGGTCAACTGTGTCAAGTCAATGTGTTGCTGATTTTATATGAGACAGTATAATATAAATTAATAGGAGGAAACAGCTGGAATATAAAACATACAGATTCGTATGATTTGCTATGGAAAACAGAGTGGGTGGGGCTTCCGAGAATGTTTACAACGGTGAAATTATCTTTAAAAGTAAAATTCAAAATGAACTTACTGAATTATTTATTATAGTAATTATGATTAAATATTTCTTAGTTACACTAAAAATATTATATTGGTGTCTCCTTATGTATATGTTTAGCACATGAAGATTCAACGTGATATGTATATTTATTTCTGTGTTTGAAGTCTTCATTTAAATACAGCACAATACAAATAAATGACTGCAGTACATTAAAAACAAACCCAAGAAAAATAAAAAGACTTATTTCACTCCTAATACAGTATACATTGAATAAGTCATGTTTTATTAAGATAAAGCTATGCAGATGTGATTTATCGTGACATTACATTAACTGTTTAATGAACCCTTAACACATACAACACTCCACATTTCTGAATTATGATCGCCATTACAGAGTTTGATATCAATACCGCTATTACTTTTATTAATTTATCAGCTTTTGTGAGGGAATTTTTGCGTGTCTTTGGAGGTTTGTTATTATTTTGTAACACTCATTTGCGTTCGTTGTTTTTATTCTTGTGTGTGTTCAATTTTTTTTACCATACATGACTTCTAAACACGAAATGTCACGTGATAGATCTTCTGGGAATCAGAAGTATCGATTTACATTGATGAGTTGCTTAATTCTTTCCGAAGATTTTTGTAGCTTTCATATTTAATAATGTCTCATTCACAGCAGAACTTCCGTTTTATAGAAGTGAGTATTAAAAATCCGTTTTGAAATAAACACGAGTTAAGAATAATTCGAGCGCGTTATATAGAAACCCTGTGTAATCATAGTTTTAAATATACCATTGCCCAGAAACTGGAATTTAGTAACACATGCCGAGTGGCATCATATAAACATTATGAATACATGGAATGTTTTTTAAAACGTAATCCCATCGTATTCTGCTGATTATATATATCAAATATTAAGCAAGTAAACCAATCATTATATATATATATATATATATATATATATATATATATATATATATATATATATATATATATATATATATATATATATATGGAGAATAGAAATGGCTGTGTAGTTGCTATTTAAGGTAAATTAAAATGAAGTGGGAATACGAAGAAAGCAAGAACGGGGGAGAGGGGAGTTTTCCTCATCAGTTGTCTACTGGGGGTCTCGGATATTTCTACGCTTTATATACATATATATACATCTCTCTCTCTCTCTCTCTCTCTCTCTCTCTCTCTCTATATATATATATATATATATATATATATATATATATATATATATATATATATATATATATAGAGAGAGAGAGAGAGAGAGAGAGCATGTGTGACTATATATATATATATATATATATATATATATATATAAGGGGTGAGCTGATAATGTGTGGCGATACTATGTTCACCCTGACTTCGTGATAAAGGGATGCTATTTGTCAACGGTGTCTATTTTGGAGAGCAAGCCTAAATCTGTTTTACGAATCACACACATACACAGACACGCAGACACACACGCAGACACACACACACACACACACACACACACGCACACATTGAAATGTCTACAGATACATTATACGATACGATTTAAACGAATCTGCGAGAAATGTGCATGTAAAGACAATGTATTGTAAAGACGACTTAGTTGCACAGTTCTAGATATATGTTTACATACACTACGCATGTTTCGTTGCCCCCGTACTGATACGACTTAGCATTATACTCCAGCTGCTTAGTGTACACTGTTTTACAAACCTAACTTAAAATGTAACATATATGCTATTATTATTGAATATATATCTTCTTATATGTTATCAGGTTCTATTGCTAATATTGGCGGCTCCACCTACAAATGTAAAGATGGCGCTGAAAAGAACGATGATTTAAAAATAATCCCCGGTGTAATTGCTGCACCATCAAGTGTAACATCAATACAAGTAGCTAATTTACTAAAGATCTTCAAAATATCACAGGTAATATATTTAAAACTTCTTTTTTGAAAGCAATATATTCTTTCTGCTTGTTGGTAGTTCTTGAACCGAATTACAATCTTATTGTATAAAGATGTATGTATCTATTTATGTACGTATACAGATGTATATATGTATTTATATATGTATGCATGTATGTATGCATGCATGTATATATGTATAAATGTAAGTTTATTCATGTTGAAAGTTGTAGGCCACTTTTCTGCACCTTGTGAGTGTAATCTTGCATAGAAGGCGCATGGCTTAGTGGTTAGAGCATTTGGGCTTGCAATCGAAAGGTTGTGAGTTCAATTCTCGAACTGGGTGATGTGTGTGTTGTTTCCTTGGGCAAGACACTTTATTTCAGGTTGCTCCAGTTTACTCAGCTCTAGAAATGAGATGATAGGACTGGGGTCCCTATCATTAAATTACCCAAGACACCTCCAACGAGATATACCTTGGAGGAGGCCAGCTAAACCTGCATAGGTGTGAGCTGTCACACACACACACACAATCTTGCGTAGAAGGCACATACATTCTGAGTTCAAATCCCGCCGAGGGTAGCTTTGCTTTTCATGCTCTCTAGGTCGATAAAATAAAGTACCAATAATGGGGTTGAATTAAACGATTTTCGTCTCCACCACAATTGTTGGCCGTGCACCTAAATAATAATAAAAAACTGCCAACTTCATTCTCACCAATTCACTCGACTTGGAAAATATTCCCTGGACTGACTGGGCATATTTTAGTGTATCGGTGGCTACTAACAGACACGATTCCAATATATAGGGAAATGAGAAAGAGTGACAATGAAGTAAAGCCGATATACATGCTCCAAAGGTTTGATTTTTGTATAAATATTCATCCAACTAGACAATGAATCCATATTTATTTCCGCCCAAGAGAACAGGGAAAAATATATGCCGATCTGTTGAACAACCATATTAAAAAATGGCAAAATTGATTTCTCAGTATTTCAGAAATTTAATACCCGGCTTGTCTAATGTATTGCTGTGAGAACATTACAACTTCCCCTAATGAATGCCGCATTTAACGCAACATTCCTAAACATTGGATTGCTTATTCTTTACATGTCACTTATCCACTACTATCAGAGAAGTACTGTCATTCCTCGAGTTTCTTTAATCTTCACGATACCAGGAAAAATTATACAGGAGACATATCGGTGGCGATAAGAAGAATAGATCAAGAAGAGTTCAAATCTGTCCTCTAGCTTCGGTTTTGGAAAATTATGCCGCGATCGACTATCTAAATAATTAATATTAACCCTCCCTTATCTATTTACATTGTCCTTAAATAAATATTTCTTAGGATCACATTTAAAATTTACTTTCTTTTTACTTTGCGTATATATATATATATATATATATATATATATATATATATATATATATCCGTTTACCAATATATAATAACTTGTGTGTTACACCTCTATTCTTTTAACTATCATATCCTCACACGAGATACAGAAAATGCCAACAAAAACGGATACAACCCCCATCAACACAAATGAAGAGATCCTACAGGAACTCAAGAAAATCAACACCAACCTATTTTTGCTGGTCGACAAACTTGACTCCACAAATAAGGAAACCGCCACCAGATACAAACCCTCCGAAATCGGCGACAAACTCCAAAACCTTTGCGATACTATCCAAACTATTTTCACTACTACCAACCCAGGAAAAACCAACGAAGAACCATGTGAGATTGATTCATACAAAATGAAAATTCGAACAATCCCAAAATGGAACAAATCCCTCAGAAACAGAAAGTTCTCATTCTGGAAGATGATACAAAATCACAACAAAGCGGAGATATGAAAAATGGCTTAACTCAACCCCTCTAACTCTCCCCCGTAAACTACAAATAAAGTCCATTCCAAATGAACCCGAACCTCAAAGACACCTTAGGGAAAGAATGGCATTGGAAAAAATGAAGACAGAAATTGAACTTCTTAAACTGAGGGCCAAGACAAATGAGGAAAAAATCAAAACCACTGATGAAGAGATCCTCCTGGAAATCAACAATAAAACTGAAGGCCCCAAGGTAGAGAAGATCTCCAAATTATGGAAAGGGGACTACAACAGAGAAGAACTGAAATCCCTTCAATGCTGGGAAAAAAGTGCCGCTTGGTTCCCACACTATGAATCGACTTTTCAAACGGATTACACCTCCAATAACCCGTTCATAAAAATAGGAAAACCCATAACTGAACCGCACAACAACTTCTCAAACCCCCAAGCCACTAACAAACGAAGAAGGAAGCACCACACCGAAGATGAACTTCCCAACCTCGCTACCATAAGAAGGAACAAAAACCCAAGAAATCATCTCCCCCAGAATGACATTTACAACTTTCCCCCTTCAAAGAGACGCCATACCAAATCACTCAACTACTACGCGGATGCCTCATCGTCAAACATAGGGAAAAGATACCACCACCATGATAGATGTAACAACTTCCCCGCTTCAAGGGGACAGCAAGGTAATTACCATTTTCTCAACTCTCACTTCCACAATAGACAACAAACCCACACCACACGATACAACCAACAACGTAGGCCACTTATAACACCACAATACAACATGGCACATAGAAACACACACCCATACTCGCAGTACAGGAACACCCCATTCAATCTACAACCACCAACCCGAACCACATTTTACAACAACAAGGAATATAACAAACACAGGAGACCACTTAACATCAGCAGAAAACCCCTCTACCCCAACCATTTTTTAGACACAGCACACAGATACAGGCAAACAAAATAATACAAGATAGGGAGGAGAAACCGATAGTAATAAAAATTATCAATCTTACTAGTGCAGAACCAACACCCAACCTTATCAACTTACTCTCCAAAGGTCTTAAATTCACACCGACCCCACTACGTCCTAACTACTATGGAATGAAGGAAGACATCACAGACTTCTGTAGAAAGTTACGACTTAGTGAACAACTATTCGACCAGTACAATGAGGATGAATCATTAGCCAGAAATAGAAGCAATTACACCCCTTCAAAAGGTAGAAATAAAATCCTGGACGAATTCTGTGAACACATCACAAACTTCCCTTACCAACACTTGCACAGACAAAAACACAAGCCAAACCTCAACAAGAAAGAATGGGAAGAATTAAATAGATTGAAAACCGACAGAACCATTACAATTAAAGAGGCCGATAAAGAAAGTACAGTAGTCCCAATGGAGACAGAATTCTATATCAACTTAGCGCTCTCCACTTTGGAAAACGAAACATACTACGAAAAGGCTGAACACTACAATCAACAGAAAATTATGAGAAACCTAAAAACGCTAATCAACCAATACAAAGAAGGACTCACTAATAAGGAATTTAGCTCCATCACAGACTTCACAAGTAAATCCAGCCTTTTCTACGGTATCCCTAAAGTACATAAAAGCGAATTAATAAGTAAGGCATGTAAGGAAGCCACAGACATAGTCATCAATGTCCCCTCACCCAATGATCTCAAATTAAGACCTATAATAGCAGGCCCAGCTTGCGAAACCCACCGCCTTAGCAACTTCATTGATACCCTTCTCGAGCCCTTTCTCAAACACATCAAAAGCTATATAAGGGACGACCTAGATATGCTCAATCACCTCCCTAATATGCCACTTTCTGAACAAACCCTACTAGTGACGTTCGATGTAGTCAACCTATACTCCAACATCCCCCACAACCTAGGAATAGAAGCTATCCAATTCTGGCTGGATAATTACCACAATGAACTCCCACAACGCATCAAAAAAGAATTCGTGATAGAGGGACTCAAATTTATCTTGGAGAACAATTACTTCGTTTTCAATAACAAACCCTACAGGCAGAAATCTGGGACCGCTATGGGAACGAAAACAGCCCCCACTTATGCCAACCTAGTCATGGGATACCTGGAAATCACCCTCTACACTAAAGTCCTAAACAAATTTGGAAACACTCTCCACTTACACATTGAAAGGAACTGGAAGCGATATCTAGATGACTGCTTCATCCTTTGGCACGAAAACATCGAAAAACTTAAAGAATTTCACACCCTTATAAATGGGCTCAACACGAATATTAACTTCACGATGGAATACAGCCATCAACAACTCGCCTTCCTCGACATCCTCATTAAGATCCATAACAAAAAAATAGAAACAGACATATACTACAAGCCCACAGACTCCAAGCAATATCTTCCTTTCAACTCTTGCCACCCTAGACACGTTAAAATTAATATTCCCTACAACTTAGCCAAGAGAATCTGTACTATAGTCTCCAATAAAAACACCTGCTACTTACGGCTACAAGAACTAAAGGACACACTCATAGGCAGGGACTACCCTGCATCACTAATTGACAATGGAATCCAACGTGCCCTAAAACTCAGTACCCAGGACCTTAGACACCCTAAAGTAAATCAACCGAAACTAAAAGCTCTTCCATACATCTCCACACACAACCCCCTCAACAATGAGGCCTTTGACACCATCCTCCAGAACATCCCTGTGTTGAAAAAGGACCATAGAATGAACCAAATCCTACGAACACACGATATCATAAAGAGCAAAAGACAATCCAAGTCAATGAAAAACATCCTAACACATGCCAAAGTACTACCAACCACAACAACGAAACCCACAGTAAAAAAAGGCGATAGACTCAACTGTGGCATTCGCAAAAACCTAATAGAGGGTTCGGAATTCTATTTCTAAGAAGGACAACGTTTTATAGTAAAACACAATTTCACATGTGCATCGGAAAATCTAATATATGTATTAACTTGCTCAGGTTGTCGAGAACAATACATAGGTCAGACCAAAAACAGCCTCCGCCAAAGCATGACTGTCCATAGATCCCAAATTAAAATACGGAAATACAGGAAAATACCACTGAGTGAACACATTGATACCTGTGCCGCCCAAAATCAT
>OZ024742.1:3766274-3771274 GCA_964016885.1 Eledone cirrhosa | reverse complement strand
CGTTCCATAAACTAAATGAGAACCTTAAATATGTAAATACGAGTTCTAACCATCCACTCTCTATAATTAAATCCATCCCTAGAAATGTTTCTCTTAGAATCTCCCGCATATCGTCCAACCAACAAACCTTCAAAGAACATGCCGAGTATTATGATGATGCACTTAGGAAAGCCGGTCACCTAGATAATATAGAGTATATAGTCAATGATCACCAAAACACCCAAAATAAATCACATAGGAGTAGAAATAGCACAGAATCACCACCATACATACACTACCGCAATAGACACAATAATAGTCGCACACCACCAAACAGAAGGCGATGTAAGGAGTATATCTGGTACAACCCGGTCTATAACAAATCTATTAAAACCAATCTACCCACAAAATTCTTTCGATTAGTTAGAAAACACTTTCCAACATCACATAAATATAATAAAATCTTAAACCCTAACACCATCCGACTTTCATATTCAACCGCCCCTAATATTGAACAACATATAAAAATGCTTAACGCAAAACGGTTGTATAAACGCCTTCCAACACATAACAATACACGTAAAACATTAGCTATAACATCACAAAACAACAAACAACATCCTGTCCTGCATAAGCAACCTCATCAACCCATCCATGGCAATACAACAACGCAAAATTGTAATTGCAACTGTGTCCAACCAGAAATGTGTCCGTTGAACAATCAGTGTCTTGAACGCAACATCGTATACAAATGTACTATCGAATCGGATAGACAGAAGTGGTACTATGTGGGATCTACAGCCACCTCCTTTAAATCACGCCTTTATAGACATCGTTATTCGATAAAACATGAAAACCAGCGTTATGTAACAACACTCGCAGACAAGGCATGGCAGCTGCGTGAAAATAACCAACAATTTCACCTAAAATGGGATATAATAGCGGCTGCCCCCCCATATTCCAATGGACAGGAATTTTGTAAATTATGTAATGTAGAATTATTTTGTATTATGAAATCCAAAAACATTTTATTAAATAACAGAATAGAGCGATCGTTATACTGTAACCATCGCTTAAAATCTACATTTTCATATTATAAATACTACCAGGATTGAACGCCTGTCTCTATCCCCGTTTGATTGTCAAAATAGATATGAACATTCTTTATTAGTCTTAATTCTATCAACTCTTCTATTATTTACCTTTTAATACAAACTGCTATAGATAAAATGAGATTTCTGATTTTTTGATTCAATTCCCTAGTGGAAATACCAGCTGACTACTAGCATTGATGTTATTTAGTAGCAATCGAAATCTCCCCCTTCCCCAATTGACACTTTATGATTAATACTACTGCACCAAATGACCAGCCCTGTCCACTGTCCAGTTGGTCAAGTAGAGATTAAAATCGGCACTCCCAAAATTCTTATTTAGATTCACTCATGGTATTCTCATTAAAAACCCATTATATACTTGTTTAGCAGTAAATTATTTTACCATCTGTCATATTCTATCCCCTCTGTTCCTTCCTCTTTTACTAATATAAATACTTCAATTTTTCTGATTTTATCCAGTTTATCCAAAATCTCTGAAGAAGTGACAACTGTTTATACATTTGCTATCGAATACTTGCTAACATTATATGATTACGCAAGCAGCGATACATAGATATTCGGTCTGTTACAGAAACATATGTCAATACCTAATAAATTCCTTTTTTAACAAAATCACTTTCATTTTATATTCATCCTTTCTATATATATATATATATATATATGAAAAGTGTAATTTACACAAAACGAAGGTTATAGAGAAAATTGAGGTTGGTAATGGCACATGGAATATATAAGAGACAGAATACTTTTTTGTGAAAAAACATATAATTTTATAAGGTAAGGAAATAATAAAGGGTATAAAAAATGATGACCGTTTTCGATGGGTCTGCAAAAGCCATCTTTTCAAATGTTGATTAATATTAAGAAAAATTAATAATAAGAAGAGTTAAAATTTGAGATTTGAAAATTCAAGTATAAAATTCATTGTGGGATTTCATAGTAGTTTTCATCTTGGTAACAGCAAGTTGACTGCTATGTGCCTTTCTGGTAGTGAATTAGAAGTTATTTGGGGGTGTGGGTTATTTTATAAAGGTCAAATTTAGCAATGGCCAGATGGCCAGCTGCTGGTCAGTCAGGGGGTGGAAGCAATATACATACATATATCTTCCTGTGGTAGGTAGAAGAGGGGAGATTGATAGAAAGGGATTTAGTTCACTTACACCTATATATACACACATACACCTTCATCCACACATACATACATATACATATACATACACACACACACATATATATATATATATATATATATATATATATATATATATATATATACATATACACACATACATACACACACACATACATATATATACACACACACATACACACACACATATATGCACATACATACACACACACACACACACATATATATATATATGTGTACATACACATATATACACACATATACATACACATATATATACACACACACCCCCACACATACATACACACCCACACATATATATACATACACACATACAAACACACACACGTATATACACATACACACACATATATATACACACACATACATATATATATACACATACGCATACATCCAGATACACACATACATACATACACACACACACACACGCACACACAATACATACATCCGCATGCACACACATACACACACATATATACACATATATATATATACATACATACACATATTTTTTCCATAATATAAGAAGTTAGGACAGTGAAATTAAAATACAAGTCATTCTGATCACATTGAGTTCTTCATGTAGATTGGGCCCCGCAACCGACAGTGGTAAATTCTGTGTGCGCATATATATATAGATATACGTGTGTGCACGTGCAGGGTTTAACATGGATGTGTTGGTCACACAAAGGCATGGTCTGTCAACGAATAAACCTGATTCTACAGAATTGGTCTCTGGTCTTTAATATTAGTGATAATTATATACATGCACACATACAAACACATATATCTGTCACTCCGTGCGTATGTGTGTTTATATTTTATGACAATTCTATTGGGGTGATAACCCGTTTAGTTTTGGTTTAAATTTGTTAAGGAATAGATTTTCTTTGTTTATTCTTTGTTGCTGTGTGAACGAATCTGAGCACTTGTAGAAGGGGAAGATTTTAAAGTTGGGTAGTGTCATTCCTGCGCAGTTCGCAATATGGCTGCTCAAGGGGAATTTTCTTGTGCTAGCGTCCCGGATTTGTTGGCGGTGGCTGGTCATTCTTTTGCGTAATGAGGTGCCCGTCTGTCCTATGTAGTTGTGTTTGCACCCACCGCAAGTTATTGCGTAAATCAAGTTCTCCGAGTTGCAGGTGAAATTGTTTTTTACTGTAAATGTTTGGCCATCTTTAAATGTAAATTTTTGTCCTTCAGTGAGGTAGAGGCAAGTTCCACAGTTTGTTCTACCACATTTGGTAACTGTAGTGTTGCGGATTGGTTTGGGTATATTTGGTCCAGTGAGAATGCGTTTTAGTGATTTGGGTTGTCTTTTACTTTTAAGGATCTTGTGTGTTTCAAGAATAGACTTCATTTGTACATCTTTAAGTAGGATAGGGAGGTTTTTGTGTAGGTGATCAAACATTTCGGTATTTCTGGGGTTGAAAGTGGATACATATGGCAGGGTGTTGAGTGTGGTTTTCTGTTTTGGATTGTTAAGTTGATGGGGATTTAGGTGTTTTGCCCTGTCTATTCCATTGTTGATTATTTCAAGTGGAAAGGCTCTTAAGATAAGGGTGTCTTTTAGTTCCTTTAGTCTTTGCTCCCGTTTAGGTGGATCTGATACTATGGTACATATACTTTTGGCCAAATTGTAAGGAATGTTAAGTTTTGTATGTTTTGGGTGACTTGATGTGAAAAAGAGGTATTGCTTGGAATCTGTGGGTTTATAGAATATATCTGTATCTAATTTCCCGTCTATTACAGAGATGAGAATATCCAAGAAGGCTAATTCCTTGGGATTGGATTCCATTGTGAATTGTATGTTATTACCTATGTTGTTTATCATGTTTTTAAACATAGTAAGTGAGTTCATGTCTTCTTGCCATAGGATAAAGCAGTCGTCTAGATATCTTTTCCAATTGGCTTTGAGGTGTGTGTGGAAAGAGTCTCCTAATAAGAGAAGGGACTGACTGTATATTTGTTGTTCATGGAATCCCATGACTAGGTTGGCATATGTGGGTGCTACTTTCGTGCCCATTGCCGTACCTGATACTTGTCTGTATGTTGAACCATTGAATGTGAAGTAGTTATTTTGTAGGATAAAGCGGAGTCCGTCAGTGATAAAATCTTTATTGATGCGTGTCGGTATTTCTGATGGGTGTGTGTTAAGCCAGTATTGGACTGCTGTTATTCCATAGTTGTGGGGTATGTTTGTGTAGAGGTTTATTACGTCAAAGGAGACAAGAATTGTATTTGCACTTACTGTTTTAGGGAGGTGTTTCAGCATGTCAAGGTCATCTCATATGTAACTCTGTATATGTGGTAGAAAGGGTTTCAGTAGGATGTCCAGAAAGTTGCTAAGTCTGTGGGTTTCACATGTAGGGCCTGCTATAATTGGCCTGAGTTTTAGGTCTTCTGGTGGTGTTAGTTCAATGTAATTGTTGGTTGAAGTGTCACATGCATCGTTTATGGGTTTACATTTGTGGGGTTTCGGTAAGCCGTAAAAAGAGCTTGTATTGCATTTGAAGTGGCTTATATAGTTAAACTCTTTTGTGGTTAAGCTGTTGCGGTATTTATTCAGTAAGGTCAAAAGGTTCCCCATTGTTTTGGTGTGTTTGTAGTTTTCTGTTTTTTCATAGTATGTGTTGTTTTCTAAAATGTTAAGTGCGAGGGTCCTATAGTAGTCCGTATTCATAATGACAACAGTAGTGCCTTTATCGGCTTCTTTGATAGTTATGTCAGGGTTG
>OZ024742.1:3746274-3748774 GCA_964016885.1 Eledone cirrhosa | reverse complement strand
CAGTCACTGAAGAGGTCACAGAATGTGTGACGAAATAACTTTGACATTATATAAACAACCAAAGAACCAACCGGAAATTTATAAATTCCTAAATTTATAAATTTATTATAATAAATTGAAGTGAAAGCAGCTGGTGCGTGTGTTTCTTATTGGCAACATGACCCTCCCAAAGTATAATAATATCTGTTTCAACACACGTTTTCAGATAAAGAATCTTGCTAAACAAATTCAGAAACGAAATATATATATACAAGTCATGGGTTTGGCATAATGGTAATGGAGGATTTGTTTTTTATTATTAATGGTATCTAACCAGAGCTCTGTGTCTAGTACAGGTAATCGATGGTTAGAGTTTTTACTTGGGTAGTCTATAGTAACTCTAATGCTCTGGTGGATGGAGTTAGCTATTTGCTGGATGATTTCCATTGTGTTTTTCTCTAGTTCCTGACTGTTCTCTAGTGGGGGTGTCTTAACTACGATGTTTATATCATCAACGTAGCGGGAGTACATTATCAGGGTTAAGGGGTCTTCTAATTGTTCTTTAAGTTTAAGTTTAAGTCTACTGTCCCACCATACCATGAATAAGTTAGCTATGTCGCCTGCAATGCTAACACCAATGGCTGCTCCTTCCTCTTGGGCATATGTTTTTCCATTAAATTTGAACATATGTTCCTTAAGGGTTAGTTTTATGCTGGCCCCTACCGCATGTGCAATCATTTTCTTCAGTTCATCGTGGTTTTCGGGTGTCCGTATGGCTCTGGTCCACCCGTTCCATCTATCTGTGTGGGTTTTCTTGGCCATTGAGGTAATGGTAGTTGGTCTGCCTCTTGCTGGTCTTGTAGGGCACAGGTTGCTAAGGTCATATGTGTCTAGGTAATTATTACTATAGGTAAGTTTAAGTAGGAGTCCCAGCTCACTGGTATCAATCCCACGGAACTCAACATTGCTCTCACTGATCATTCCTACGCATTTCTCCACAGCAAAATCCACGTCAATAGATGGATACAGGGACACAACGTCCATACTACCTATTATGCAGTTTGTTAGGTCCCTAGATCGGTTACTCACGCCGATTCTGCTGAGGAGGTCCACTGTGCTGTCACATACATCTGGGGACATTTCAATGATGGGGCGTATGATCAGGGAGAGGAAGTAGGACAGTCTGTAGTTACTAGCAATGTTAGCTCCACAGACTGGCCGTGTTGGTGGTCCCGCGACAGGGCCACTGCCCGTTTTATGGTCTTTTCGAAGCCCTTTCAACGCCGGCACGTCATTGTTCCAGGCCTGGAAGTTGTTGGCAGTCCTTTTGTTGGGCTGCATTATATTCGTCCACATCACCATATGGGCATTGAGGGCTTTTTCTCTATCCTCATGCTCCTGTGGTGTTACCTCTCTTGTGTTAGTGATGTGGGGTTGCATTGCCTGGATGTAGTTTGGCAGGCTGTCAACCGACATTCTGCCAGACTTGTCTGTTGGAAAGCATGCTATCTCTCCATTACGCGAGCGTTGCATGAGCTTACGCAAGCCATTTGCAGATTTTTCTCCCAGTTGCTGGGCCTCCATTCTATTATGCTTCTTGCTATACTGTTCTATATTATTTCTAAGTTCGGATCTAGCTATACTAAATTGTGCTTCTGTTTGTTCATCGACCTGCGACGGCAATTGCGTGCGTTCGTTAAATGGTAAAGTCGTGGCGTGGACTCGTCGCAGGTCGAACGATTTATCGGAGGGATTATAAAACGTAGAGTTCCAGGCTACTGCTTTATGTGTACTAGTGCTATTGTTATTGTTAGTTGTGTTGTTTCTATTTCTATTTCCACCAACATCCTCATGGTTGTTTCTATGTCTCTCATAATTACTCCTGTCTCTTTCCACTGGCTCATTGTTGTTATCTACCCTATTTTGTGTGTCCGTGTGTTCGTCTTGGTTATTTTCTTTGTCCTTAGTCTCCCTTCTCCTTTTAATCCTATTACTTTCCCTTATTTCTGTGATTTCTGTGCTACTGTCATTACTTGTTTTCTGTGTCTGTGTGTTTGTTAAGACTGTAGTGGTGGTGAGAGGCATTGAATGTGTGTGTGTTGTTGTTGTTGATGTGTGCTGTTGTTGATGTGTGTTGTTGTTGTCTCCGTGTGTATTATTATTGTTGTGTGTGCTGTTATTGTTGTTTGTGTCTGCGTGTCTGTTGTTGTTGTTTCTGGGTATGTTATTATTGTTGTTGTTGTTGGTGTGTGTGTTGTTGTTATTGTTGTTTGTGTCTGTGTGTCTGTTGTTGTTGGGATGTGTGTTGTATATGTGTGTGCGTATATTGTTGCTTTTGTTTTTGTTTTTGTTTTTGAGGCTCCAGCGTAGTTTTGTAAATGATTTTTCTATTTCTGACAGACAACTAATCATATTTACCTTCTTGAATGTCGCAAATTTCGGGGGTAGACATAATACAGATAACTCATCGTTTTCTATTATTGTGTTGCCGTATATATTTGTGTTTTTGTTGTTGTTGAAC
>OZ024742.1:3738774-3741274 GCA_964016885.1 Eledone cirrhosa | reverse complement strand
AGATAAAGGTGAGTGTTTGAGGGTTAATGTTAGAATTAAAATTATGGTTAGAATTAGAATTATTGTTATTATAGTTGCTGTAACTATACTAACATTAATATACCAACGCATTACATTACAAAATATATGTTCTTAAAAACAAACAAAAACACTCAATTATTTCTCCTGCGAACGCATCAAAAATAATAATCATGACTTTTGAAAACAATTTGTAATAGCTAAATTGTTGTATAATCTGTTTTTAAGAATATTGGCATTTAGATATGAAATTATTGAATGACTTCGAAATTAATATCTTTTGTTGTGTTGTTGGTGAAAAACCTTAATGACTGTTTCGATGCAGAAGTTGTTATTGTTGTAGCTGTCGTTGCTTTCATTGCTGTTGTTGTAGTTGACGTTGCTTTCATTGTTGTTGTTGTAGCTGTCGTTGCTTTCATTGCTGTTGTTGTAGTTGACGTTGCTTTCATTGTTGTTGTTGTAGCTGTCGTTGCTTTCATTGTTGTTGTAGCTGTCGTTGCTTTCATTGTTGTTGTTGTAGCTGTCGTTGCTTTCATTGTTGTTGTTGTAGCTGTCGTTGCTTTCATCGTTATTATTGTAGTTGTCGTTGCTTTCATTGTTATTGGTGAGGATGATAGTGATGATAGTTTTTTTTAAAGATTATTGTTGATGATGTTGTTGTTGTTGGTGTTGGTGGTGGTGTTGTTGTTGTTGGTGTTGTCATTGCTGATTCTTATGTCGCTTTCTACGTTATTGTTGCTGTTGATGTTTTTCCAGTTGTGCGGGGGTTGTTCATCGTGTTGTTGTTGATCTAATATATACACATAACTTAGATATTCTCAGTTTCTCATCCATCTATGAATGAAATCTCATTTAATTTAGCACTGAATTTCTTGCATCGCTTCATAACAATTATATGTGTGTGTGTATGTATGTATGTATGTATGTATGTATGTATGTATGTATGTATGTATGTATGTATGTATGTATGTATGTATGTCAGGTCACCAGTTGGTGCTACTGGTAACATGTATCCCAGTACAACCTGTCTCATGGTCGGGTCGTTGGCGACTAAACTGGCAACCCCACCAAGGTTTCTTGGTGAGGAGGGTGACTTTGGACATCCTGCAGGACTAAAAACAAAACCTGTCAAAGGGCAAAGGAGCTCTTAAGAGTCAATGGCCATCCCAAATCACCGGGAGGGATGACCCATTAGCCTTTGTCAAGGCAGAATTCTAGGAGAAGGAAAACTCTGATATAACACCTGCAACCCTGATGGTATCCAATGATGTTGACTTGTTATTCCTTTTGCTAAATATCATCTTGGTTAAGAGAGTGGGACTGGTTTTGTGCAGTGCCTTTGTTCACTATAAAAGCTTCACGGCACAGGCATTGCTTTATATCTGGAGATCTCCCTGCACTTGTCATTACATGGTACCATGGGCTCAGCACTATGTGTCAATAATTGTCACAAGTGTAGTGTTTGTACCAGAGTTTTCAAGTCTCTGGCTGGACTAAAAAGTCACACTCGTTCAGCGCATCGGTAGGGGTTTTCCATACATGGATATAAAGTAGTGGTCCTTATTAGAAAACGAGTTGGCAGCCACCATGTATATATATATATATGTGTATATATGTATGTATGTATGTATGTATGTATGTATATATATATCCGGGAGCGATGACCCCTTAGCCTTTGTCAAGGCAGATTTCTAGGAGAAGGAAAACTCTGATATAACACCTGCAACCCTGATGATATCCAATGATGTTGACTTGTTCTTCGTTTTGGTAAATACCATCTTGGTTAAGAGAGTGGGACTGGCTTTGTGCAGTGCCTTTGCTCACTATAAAAGCTTCACGGCACAGGCATTGCTTTATATCTGGAGATCTCTCTGCACTTGTCATCACATGGTACCATGGGCCCAGCATTATGTGTCAATAATTGTCACAAGTGTAGTGTTTGTACCAGAGTTTTCAAGTCTCTGGCTGGACTAAAAAGTCACACTTGTTTAGTGCATCGGTAGGGGTTGTCCTACATGGATATAAAGTAGTGGCCGTACTCGAAAACGAGTTGGCAGCCACCATGTATGTATGTATCTCTTTCTCTTAATTTAGAGTATATTTGTTTGACCGACCACCTTCCTGGTGGCAAGGTTGTAAAAGAAAAGAAATTGTCATCCCTTGCAAACCTTGAAGGTGCCAGCTATCGCAGCCATTTGTAGACTATGAATTAGGGAGCTGCGCTCTTTGTTCGCAAATCCAAATTCAGTCATACTTTGGTCCAAGCGGGTTGGTATATAACCCATAGCTCCAATAATGATGGGTATGAAGCTAAAGGTGTATCTTGGATACTGAATTTGTAAACTCCTCATCAATGGTCCGTAGATGTCCTCCTTCTCCTGTATTTTTCTGACAACGTTTACATCAAGTGGGCAGCTGATCTCCACAACAGAACACGTTTTCAATGTGTGGTCCCAAACAACAATATCAGGCCGGTTGTGCT
>OZ024742.1:3706274-3733774 GCA_964016885.1 Eledone cirrhosa | reverse complement strand
TGAGACCGAGCTGGCAGTTTTTCTTGAAGTTGAGGAGCCCAACTTGGACGTAACATGTGTAAGAGCTTCATATAAATATATTTTAACGGTTTGATTCTCTTTCTTCAAATTCTTCGATTATATATATATATATGAATAAAGCCCTTATTGTATAGCAAACCATGTCACTCTTCTTTCTTGAATTATTATTATTATTATTATTATTATTATATATATATATATATATATATATATATATATATATATATATATATATATATATATATATATATATATATATATATGTATAACTCAATATATAATTAAAGTTATATATATATATATATGTATATATGTCGATCGATTGGTTATTGATTAGGCGATACCCGCTGATGAATCCACATGCGCCGATTATGCATTGTTGTATAATATATGCAGACAGAAGGTGCTGCGCACCCTACTGCTACATTAAGTGTGGCCGAAACTTGAGTCCGGGAACTAATATAGGCGCCCGTTTACGTGTGTTGTATTGAATCGAATGACTATGTGTATACTATGGAATGTATTCTACATTATCTATTGAGTACGCTGAAATAAGCGGTCCTGGGATTGTTAAATATGCTCGGAAGGTCAACTCCTTATTATTAATATATATAGGGCGGTGAACTGGCAGTATCGGTAGAGGGTCGGACGCCATGCTTTCTAGCATAGTTACGTCCCTTTACGGTCAGCGTTCAAATCCCGTCGAGATTTAGTTTACCTTTCATCCTTACGGGGTCGATCAAATAAAGTACCAGTAATGTACTAGGTAATTGCGGGATTTGAACTCAGAATGGAAAGGGCCGTAACTCTATGCGTCAAAGCATGACGTCCGAACCTCTACCGATACTGCCAATCCACCGCCTTCTAAATATAATATTAGTCTAATGACTCCATTTATACCTAAACGTGATTTTGTGCTTTTGCCTTTGCAAGAAATTGTTATTCTCGCTCCAAACAACGACGTAATTCTTTTTTCTTGCGTCTTTCTTTATTGTCGTTCTGTCTACTACATATATCTATTAACCAAAACATAAACATACACATACCGACCATAATTAAATATGGAATGTTACGCGATGCCCCCACCCCCCTCCAGAATGGAGAAGGCGTTTTCACGGACGACGGCAAGGATGACGCGCTGGAAAAGCCAATCCGACTCGCGGGTCTCACACCTGCGGCTGGCCAGCTCACCGCCAATGGTGATAAGTAGGGAGGTAGCGACCGGTATTTGAGGAGTTTAGCCTCCTCAGCCCGACATGTAGCAGAACCGGGTTAGTCGCAGACTGCACCAGGTCGCGGCTGCAGAAAGTGTCGGTGCAAGTGGCATCCCAGACCAGTGGTTTGCCACAGCGGAACGGGAAGATGGTCATGCCATCTGGCCTTTTGCCGTCTTCTCGGTCCAGCCCCACCGGCTGGAGCTGGGAAGGGGAACCTGCAGCGTCCAAGCCATGCTTTATGACCCCGTTGAGGGCAGCATGGCGTGGAAGGCGGCCGGCACTGTGGCGACAGGAAAGCGGGTGGAGGCCGAAAGGGTCCACGGTGGATCCGCAGCGACATTGGCGTGGCTCGCAGAACCGGGGACCGAGCCTCAAGGAAACGCCGATGCGTAGGCTATTGTTGTCTAGCTGCGTACCAGTGGAGAAGGAGGGCAGGGCATGGAGCCAGGCACCACTGTGGGGTTTGGAGGCCGCACGAAAACACGCAAGGTGGTGCTGGTCGAGCTGGCGCGTGAGGCTGTCTGAGGCCAGGCTGCACTGGATGGCATCAACAGGGGGAGAAGGAGGAGGGAAGTCTACTGGGCTAAGTCCCAGCCGGTCAACGTCTCACAGGCGGCCTCACATTCTATAAACACAGAGTGTTTAGAAGAACCCTGTGTTTAGAAGAACCCTGCTGACGAGGACGCAGCACGAGGTTACCGACGAAAGATACTAGGGCAAAGCCAGTGAGATCGGGGACCGGAAGCCAAAGCCACCATACCTGACAGGTAAAGTGGCTTGTTGCCATCCAATGTCGTCAAACTTGACGTTGCATATCTCCTCGGCTGCTTCTCGGATACAAATATCGAGGTCAGCGAAGAGAGATGCGTGGGTATAGCATGGAGCACTGCGACGGGTATAGAGGAGCTTCGGCATAGCGAAGCAGTTCTTCAACAGAAAGAGGGCTGGGTGCCCGTTGATCAAGCCTAGTCGGCTCGTGAGAGTCTGGAGTTGTTGAAGCCTGGACATGATGGTGGAGCGGATGGCCGGCAGGTGGATCAGTGACCCGAGGATGAGGACATCCTCTTTGGCGGTCACCTGTACCTGGTGGAGAATGGACCGCACGTCCTAGACGGAGGCTGCAAAGCTCTCAGCATCGTGGTTGACATGGAGTTGTGGAGGCCGATTCCTGACAGGGCAGGAACCGCTGATTGTAGGTCAAGGCAGACAGTTTGTAAAGGGCCCACCCAACATAACATCATCCTTACGAAACATTGAGAGGGGCCGTGATACCAAAGGCAAACAGGAGGGCTCCCAAATGGTCGCCCTTTTGGACATAAGTGGCCGAAGTTATGACTGTATCATCAGCAATGAGCAGGCTCGGGGCTCCATACGACAGGTAGGCCAGCGGGTAGGCAGAGGGAGCTCGGCTGAGGCAGGTTTCGAGCAGATGGTCCCGGCGTAAGAAGTTGAAGGCATCCCTCATGTCAACCTTGACAATTAGGTGTCTGGAGGCCCTGGATGCCAGTTCCGGTGGGCAGCTGTTGAAGAACTGCCTGGTTGCATTTGCAGCCCCCTCCCAAGCACCGGACACGCCGACGCCCAGTTGCAGCTTTAAGCCAGCCTCCTGAAGACATTGCCCACGGCGATGGGGCGTATGACACCCTCTTTCTTCCTGACAACGGTGAGGCTAGCCGAAAAAAAGAGGTCTCGGGCGTGAGGGTCCAGGGTGCCATGGATGAGTCTATTGGTGAGTGCCACAATTGCCCTCAGAAGCGGCGCCCGGCCTCAGCGGAGAGGGGAACTCTTGAGAGGGGTACTCCTGGAGCTGGCCTTGACGGAGACCATCAACACCTCCACTGCTGCTAGCTGGGAAGGACTTAGTGGCGGACATGATATCTGCATCAGAAGCCACAAGGAGCAAGTGGGTGGGTGTCAGGTGGGTGTATGGGTCTCAGATCATCGGGTGGCTCAGGGTTCTTGAGTCGCAGGGCAGCCAGGACCTCCTCGGTGGGTTGGAGGACAGTGTCCTCTGAGGCAACCACTCTGACTGCGGCTGAGACATCACTCATGATTAATTTAGCATTTACGCGGTCGCGCAAATGCTTGGCGCTTGCCTCAGGGGTGGAGGATTGTGGGTACCCTACCCGAGGGCGGGGTGTGTGACGTCCCTGGACACGCTTGGAAAGGGCGCTTGCCCAAAGGACGAAACATTGGCCTTGACGAAGGGTGTTGTCGACCGGCCACCCCGGTCAGCGCCACAGCTGGGGAAGCCGAGGGCGAGTTGGGCGAAATAAAAGAGTCGCTCCCATCGATGGCTCGATTGGAGTCCAGTGTGCTCTCAATCGGGGATGCGAGGGCATCGCCTACCGGCACCCGAGCCGCTCTTGGAATTCTGAGTGGGATCTTCCGGAGCCGCCTGAGCCGAGCGATAATGACCAGCGAGGCTTGGGCGTCAGGCAAGCTCGTTGTCTCATTTGATGGTGTGCCAGACGGCGTGGCCGGGCAGACGAGGGGAAGAGGCAGTTCCTAGATCTCCACGCTGCGAGGGCACTGGAGGTTCGACGTGTCAAACCAACACAGGTGATGTGGTGGAAGCAGCCGCACCCTCTTCCGTCTGTTAATGGTGCTGCAAGTGCTGCAGGTGTCGGCTTGGGGGGATGGGGGATGGGGCCAGGGTCCAGGGACTGGGGCACCGCACGATATCGGGGGTGAGTGGCTGGCGTGTGTGGGTGGAAGGGCCTCATAGCTCACCTACATCAGATATAGACGCGTCAGAAGACAAGAGAGAAAATAAGGGGTGCATGGAGGGGACAAACAAGAAGGTAGAATGTTAGCAAATGAATGAGTGAATGGATGAATGTACAAAAAAAAACAAAAAAAAAACAAAGTGTGATGGGGTGGGGGGGAGAAAACAGGGTGTTCAACTGTTGACTTACGAAAGAGTTCGTATAATTGAAGCCGTGTGTTACTGTTCAGCATAGAGCTACGGCCCTCCACGCTCCGGGCCCCAATCCCGTCGAGGTCAACCCTGTCCCTTATCCCTACGGAGTCGACAAAACAAGGCACCAGCAATGCGCTGGGACAATCGCTGTCCCGTGCCAAGAACAGAATAATTACTATTATTATAGTTGTTGTTTTCTTGAGGCCCGATCGCTGGTGGTGGTGGTGGATGGTGGCAGTGATGGTGGTGGCAGTTGAAGTTGTTGTTGTTGTTGTTGTTTCTTTTGATTTTCATTTCATTCTGATGTTGCTGCTTAAAATTTAAGGCTGTGTGTATGTGTAATATATCGCAGGGGTAAATCCACAGTAAAATCAGAAATTGTGAGTTTGTGTAAATTAAATGGTACGACCGTTCAGTTATATTCAAATATTTTAAGCGCGTACATTGAGAATATCATTGAGATGTATGCGAAAAAGTAAACAAATTTTTATATCCCAGACAGAAATGTTAATTTCCACTTCTATATACTCTTTGGAGGAGTGCATCCCGTCCTAGGATAGAGTTCCGTGAGCTGGGTATTACGCGCTGTGTGCCTCAGCAGTACTTTTAATATCTTGTCCGTGGAATTGGTAGAGTGGTGAGGAAATAGACTTTCTCTCAATTGATTTCTTTAAGGATTCAGCAGTTATTTTACATGTTTATACTGAGAGATTTGGTATTTGTCATTGTTGTTGATATAGTTGTTATTGCTTAGTTTTATAAAGTATTGTCTTAGGATACTGAGACCTAAGTAAACATTATCTCGCCGAGGTTAACTTTGCCTTTCATCCTTACGGGGTCGATAAAATAAAGTACCAGTAATGTACTGGGCAATTGCTGGCCTTGTGCCTAAAGTAGAAACAATTATATTACGTTTTCGTGAACTCTCGTAATCTTTTTGTTGCTGCTGTTAACGAAAAGGAATCTTAAACTCAGACTTATTATAAATAACCTACCTTCTAAACAAACACGTATTTCTAAAAACAGCACACTTTAGCCTTGTTTGTTACAATAAAGTTCACTTTGGTCATATTAACAATATTGCCAATAGAAAGAAATACATGCAGTATATAATTTTCACTTTACCTTTATTATTAATTATTCATTCGTTTGTCAAAGATCCTTCGCCACACCTCAATGACTATCTGTTTTGTTTCTCCTCCTTTTCCTGGTCATACACTTTATCATCGTGTTTTCTGTTCATTGCCAAGGAACGTCTTCACGAAACAAAGTATCGTTTTACTTCGGTTGTAAGGTTTTCCGAAATATTTACTTCTGCGTCTACAGATCGATTTTTTTTAGTTTCATAAGATCCCGTTAAGGGTGAAAGCAGCGATTCTTTGCTTAAACTTTAATCGGTTCTTATAATATATATATATATATATATATATATATATATATATATATATATATATATATATATATATATAATATAATATGTTGAAAAGGTAACACTCTAAAGAGAGATACAGTGCGCTATCAGTAAAACAGGGAAAAACCACCAGTGTATGGAATCTATAACCTATGAAAGGCAGAGTATAGACACGATAATTAAAAATATAAATATAAATTAAAGCGTAAATAAATACCTCTATAACTATATAACCCACGTACAAATCCAAAGTGATATGTTTCGCCAGTAAGTTGTTGATAGAGATGAAATAACCCAGGTTCATCAGCGTGTGTAAAGCTATACATTTCAGACAACACTAAGAGAATTTTTAAAGCGACCGTCCAGCTACACGTGGGAGAGAGAAGTCACAGCGTGTTTAAGGGCAGTGAACCAGTGGCCTCTGAGGGACGAGCTGCTAGAAAGGGCAGCCCAAACCACTCAGAGAAGTGTGCTCAACCAAACGGATCACTTTGGATTTGTACGTGTGTTATATAGTTATAGAGGTATTTATTTACACTTTAATTTATATTTTTAATTATCGTGTCTATTCTCTGTCTTTGATAGGTTATAGATTCCATACACTGGTGGTCTTTCCCTGTTTTATTGATAATGCGCTGTATCTCTCTTTCTAGTGTGTTACCTTTTCAACATATTGTATTTTAAAGAGCTCAGGATTTCCTCTCCGTTGAGCACATTATTTACAGGGAACGGCGAGAGTCTATGGCTCCGTTAATGTATCGTGATATATATATATTGTTATGCTTTGAGAGGGTCATGATGCCACAAAAACAGTCGCAAAACACATTCCAAAGCGAATTATATATATATATATATATATATATATATATAAATATATATATTAGAAAGTGAGGTTTTTTTTACAAAATGAAAAACAACCGAGGTGTCCTACACGAGTGAAGGTATAAAGAAAAAGAGATGAAATCGAAAATGCAACTGGAGTCTTATTTAAAAAAAAAATATATATATTTAGGAACCAAATAAATATATATATTTAAAAAAAAAATAAGACTCCAGTTGCATTTTCGATTTCATCTCTTTTTCTTTATATATATATATATATATATATATATATATATATATATATATATATATATATATATATACACACATATATGCGATATATAAGTGGACTGTTGAAGTATACAGACGTGTTTTTATTTATCTCTTCCAAAGTCAGTTACAAGTTACACATCTACAAAACCTAACTGACCTTTTCTGCCACGCTTGCATGCACTCCTGGAATGATTCTTCCGGGATCCTCCGCAGTTCCGCCGTCACGGCCTTTTTGATGTCGTCCACGTCTTGAAAACGGGTCCCCTCCGGGTCGTACTCGAAGATCCATGACTCATCACCGGTGTTGACTGTCCCTAGCAAGTCTGGTTCGGTTTCAAGACGCTCGAGGATGTCCTGGCACACTTGCATGCGTCGATCCTTCTGGTCATCGTTCAGCAGTTTTGGCACCATCTTCGCGGAGACTTTCGGCATGTCCAAATCTTCAGTGAGAATATTCCAGACACTGTCCCGATTCATGCCCAGCTCATTTGCCATCAGTCGAACAGTCAGCCGACTGTCCTGGTTGTCGAGGGCCTTCCGATGCTGGGGCCATCTTTCACGTCCTCGCATCCTTCTTTAACCCTCTTGCACCACTCAAAAACACGTGAGCGTGACATCGTCTCATCTCCATACACTTGCTGCAGCAATCCCAGTGTTTCTGGCGGAGTTTTCCCCAACCGAACCAGAAACTTCAAGTTTGTTCGTTGCTCTGTGCTCATTGCTTGACGACCTGAAACAGAGGATATGTATATAACATTATGAAGAAAAAGGTTTGATCGGTGCAGAGAGCTAAGATTACAGTTACATACTCCAGGGTGATTACTTTGAAGGAGAAAACTCTTAGTGTGAAGATTGGGTTTGAAATAAATCTTTTGTGACATCAGTCCTGGAACTTTTCTGACATACCTCGTATATATATATATATATATATATATATATATATACTTAAGGTAAACATTGATGCAATTCAATTCAAGCACTCGACGTACTTTTTTCCACATAGGAGTGAGGGAGTATATATCGAATAAGAAAAAGTGAAGTAGTTTCAGATGTTGAAGAACTTTCATGATAATGCTGTGATATATATTTCAATGACGACAGTGACCATATGGTTCGGTGCCCCAGGTGCTGTGACATCATCAGACAGCTCCTTACATAATAAGGTTATATTTCCGAGGCAATCCAAATTGAATCGACATGGGAACGGGCAAAGCGTGTGCTCTTGAATTCTTCGCCCAGGCAAATACCCCAAACATCGATTACCTGTACTAGACACAGAGCTCTGGTTAGATACCATTAATAACAAAAATCAAATCCTCCATTCCCATTATGCCAAACCCATGACTTCAAAATATCTGATCCACCGAAACTCAGCTGTTTCGGACCATACCAAAATCAATAGACTGATTGCGGATTTGGTACGGGTGATGAGAAACGTGTCCCGCATGTGCAACCCCAAAGAACTAGAGAGACACATACAACACGTCATCCACCGTATGCAGTTCTCTTGTTACAATCAGAGAGATAAAATCAGAGTATATGGAGGAGCCAGAATCAAATAGGAAAAAATGGTAAATAATGATACAAATGGTACCTGCCTCTTGTATAGGAGCAAATTTTGCAATAGCATAGAAAGAACCAGGAATAAGGTTAATAGAATAATCTCATAGTATGATAGCAATAAATACCAGAGTGTAATGTTCATCAATACAACCCCTAGAGGTGAATTAGCTTACAAATTTAGAAGGGCCCTAGATAAACATAAACTCAATATTAAGATAGTAGAAAGACCAGGTACCTCCATAAAAACGGTTATTAGCAATGCATACCCTTTTAAAAGACCTCCCTGTATAGATAAGAAATGTATAATCTGTAAACTATATATATATATATATAACGATATTAACAAATGGAAACTATATTTATAAAACCATATTTATTTCATTATACATATTTCAAGGACACCAAGTTAAATTATGGTGTGCTTTCATCAGATAAAATATAATATAGAGCAGTTTTATAAATAAATATTGACATACCCTTAAAGAATGTAACCATTACTATTGGAAGCTCCCGGATAGTGGGGTTATAACTTTATTTATACTATTATGTAAATTAGTATTGGATATTTTTAAATAAGCCGTTGGGATACGGAGAAAGAGAAAGAGAGAGCGAGAGAAGAACAAGAGAGAGAAAAAAGAAAAAACAAAAGAAAAAAGAGAGAGAAAGGAGATAGATAAGAGAGAGCGAAAACTCTAAAAGTAGAAATAGAGAATAACCATAAAATATTTAACTTTCTAGATGTAACACTAAACCTTAACACATGTCTTCATTATCCATTTCACAAACTAAATGAGAACTTAAACTACGTCAATTTTAACTCTAATCACCCCAGATCCGTTAAAAATACTATAGTGAACTTTGTACAACAACGCATTTCGAGAATTTCAGCTAATAAGAATATATTTGATGAAAAAGCACATTATTACAACGAAGCGTTAGGTAGAGCTGGGTATAGAAATAAAATTAAATACATTGATAATAATAATTTAACAACTAACCATAATCTTAACAATTTAAACTATTTTAACAATTTTAACAACTATAATAGAAAACCTTACAATAATTCCGAAAACAAAAAAAGAAATAGATCTAGGAATATATTATGGTTCGCTCCTCCTTTCTCATTAAATATTAAAACCCCTATTGCTAAACTATTTTTTAAAGCTCTTGACAAATGCTTCCCTAGAACACATAGATATTACTCAATTTTTAATAGACATACTATAAAATTAACTTATTCTTCCACCAAAAATTTAGCGCAAGATATTAATAGAATTAATAATAGAAATTTAAAACCTAACCAAAATACCAGTAATAACCCAAGCAATATCCAATTTGCTAAATGTAACTGTAGAAATAAATCTAACTGTCCGTTAAATAGCAATTGCTTAGCTAAAAATATAGTATATAATTGTAATGTAAAAACTAATTTAAATTCATTTAATTATGTGGGATCCACTTCCACAGAGTTGAAATCCCGTTTCAATAATCATAAATATTATTTTACGAATCCAAACAAAAAATCTTCAACTTCTCTATCTAGCTTATTATGGGACCTCAAACTAAAGAACGTTGAATATTCGTTGCTTTGGAATATTATTTCAAAAGCTACTCCTTTTAACTCCACTTCTGAAAATTGTGATCTTTGTATAGAGGAAATATTCTTTATATTAAAGACCAAAAATTCCCTGAACCTAGGGAACAATTTATTCAGTTGCTGCAGACATAGATTGAACTCAACGTTTAAATATAATTTTAAAATGTAATATATAATTAATTAATTAATTCTATTAATATATTGAACCTATCGATAAATCATTAGATTCCTTCATTTTGACTGCTTAAACTCTCAAGTAAAAAAATTTTTCTTCCTAAATATAAATAAATATAAAAAAACTCTTCTAGAGAAACATACTGAAAGCTCTTAAAAGGGGAAAATATTATTTGATAGTTTCTCCTATTTTCGAAAGTTTCTCTTTTGAAAGTCTCTCTTTCTTTCTCTTATGGATATAACATTACGTTAAATATACGAAGAAAATGTTTATACTAAATTTATTTAACATATTATTATTTTAAAATTATAACTTGAAATATTCTATAATATTTTTAAAAGTGTATTGATTTAAAGTTATATTGCTTATAATTATATTTCCAAATCGTAATATAATTCTTTTTATTCTTTTTATTTTTTATTTTTATTTTATTTTATTTTATTTTATTTTATTTTATTTTATTTTATTTTATTTTATTATATTTATTATATTTTATTTTATTTTATTTTATTTTATTTTATTTTATTTTATTTTACTTCTTTTCATCTAATTTCATTTTATTTTATTATTTTATTTTATTTTATTTTATTTTTTTTATTTTATTTTATTTTATTTTATTTTATTTTATGTATTTTATGTACTTCAATTATACTATGTACTGTATTTATATATATCTTTCTCTATATATGTGTGTGTATATATATATATGTATTTATATGCATGTACATATATTTATGTGTGTATATGTATGTGTATATATATATGTGTGATGCATATCTACCTATATGTGTAGGTACGTCTGTGTGTATATATGTGGGAATTGTGTATATATATGTTTATGCATACAATTCGATTACACTTGTTTATAAGGATTATCTTAAGGTTCGTGATAAATAAACCTATATAATAACAGTCATAACTACATAACAGGTAGTTTTATTAGATATAAAACTCATATATATATAAAAAAAATTGTATAATAACATAAAGTGTGTATAACATAAAATTTCCTTTAATATCTTAACAATTGTAACATTTATATAACTAAATAAGGTAATTTCCTTCACGCTACTTTGATATTACATAGAAATGATTTTCTCTGATTTGATAAGATTTTCTACGAAAAATCTATAAGTTTATGAAAATTCATATATCTTAAATTAAAAAATCCTTTATACTTTGTATGTATATATTATGTACGTAGATATATATGTATATATATTTATACGTGTATGTATATTTATATGTATGTATATCTGTGCCTGCGTGTGTATATATATGAATATATTCTTCTAATAATATATAGATTTTTTAATAATATATAGTCTTAATAATAATATATAGATTTCTTAATATATAGATCTCAATTTTTAATGTATAGATCTCAATAATTTAAATGATAAACTAAACATTTAATCATATTTAAACAATGGTTAACATTCCCATATTATATATGTATCTTCCATTCACGATTATTTACATTTCTCTATTCATACATAAAAAATAAATATTTATTTACTCTTTCACTTCATCTCAAATGTTAAGATAACTCAACAACCTATCACATAGAGTTTTCGCTCTCTCTTATCTATCTCCTTTCTCTCTCTTTTTTTCTTTTCTTTTTTTCTTTTTTCTCTCTCTTGTTCTCTTTCTCTCTCTCTCTTTCTCTTTCTCCGTAACCCAACGGCTTATTTAAAAATATCCAATACTAATTTACATAATAGTATCAATAAAGTTATAACCCCACTATCCGGGAACTTCCAACAGTAATGGTTACATTCTTTAAGGGTATGTCAATATTTATTTATAAAACTGCTCTATATTATATTTTATCTGATGAAAGCACACCATAATTTAACTTGGTGTCCTTGAAGTATGTATAATGAAATAAATATAGTTTTATAAATATATTTTCCATTTGTTAATATCGTATTTTTACTCCAATTATTTGTTGAGTGCTTTATATCAGTTATAAAAATATTTGCATGTTGTATCCCAACAATTTAAATATAACTTTTACATATATATATATATATATGTATATATATATATATATATATATATATATATATATATATATATATATATATATATATATATATATATATATATATATATATATATATATATGTATATATATGTATATATATATATATATATCTAAATGTTCCTTCTCTCTTCATAATGTATTTTTAACTCTGATACTGGTTCAGTCTAATTCAACCGTATTGGTCTGTCCCAGTTATTCATTGAGCAACATCGGTAAGGTTGGCACCATTAACTCACGGTTGGGTGTGGATGCATTCATGTATATGTGTGTGTCCGCATGTATCTGTGTGTTTCTAAATATATTGTTCATAACTCCCTCTGGTCGAGTAATCTTTGAAGTGTGGTGACTGCTGGAAAGCTGCCATTACTCATACTTCTCACCTCCTTCACCACCTCTTCTACGGCTTCGATATAAATACCCCCTCCGCCTCCGTGGTATTTTCTTCGGGGTTATAAGAGGCTTAGCTCTGTTTCTCGACCGTTATATCGCGTGACTATCTCCCCCTCCGCCTTTTGGGATTCTTTCTCACGTCATGTAGACGCGTTCTTGAAGCTAGTAAAACGAGGTATCCTCTTGATAAGTCGGCAGACCTCGCAAAGACTGTATATCTTTATGATGTATTGTTTTTGTTTATGCCACGAAACTACGTAGTCGAGGAATCTAGGAGCAGTTTAGGTATGATACATTTTATTACTAATTATATCTAAATGTTCCTTCTCTCTTCATAATGTATTTTTAACTCTGATACTGGTTCAGTCTAATTCAACCGGATTGGTCTGTCCCAGTCATTCATTGAGCAACATCGGTAAGGTTGGCACCATTAACTCACGGTTGGGTGTGGATGCATTCATGTATATGTGTGTCCCCGCATGTATCTGTGTGTTTCTAAATATATTATATATATATATATATATATATATATATATATATATATATATATATATATATATATATATATATATATATATATATATATATATATATATATATATATATAGTATGTATATATATATATATATATATATATATATATATATATATATATATATATATATATATATATATATATATATATATATATATAAATATATGTATATATATATATGTATATATATATATATATACATGTATATATATACATATATATATATATATATATATATATATATATATATATATATATATATATATATATATCCGGGAGAGATGACCCCTTAGCCTTTGTCAAGGCAGAATTCTAGGAGAAGGAAAACTCTGATATAACACCTGCAACCTTGATGGTATCCAATGATGTTGACTTGTTCTTCTTTTTGGTAAATATCATCTTGGTTTCAGAGAGTGGGACTGGCTTTGTGCAGTGCCTTTGCTCACTATAAAAGCTTCACGGCACAGGCATTGCTTTATATCTAGAGATCTCTCTGCACTTGTCGTCACATGGTACTATGGGCCCAGCACTATATGTCAATAATTGTCACAATTGTCACAAGTGACGTACAGTAGTATGTATATATATATAACCTGTCAAAGGGCAAAGGAGCTCTTAAGAGTCAATGGCCATCCAAAATCACCGGGAGAGATGACCCCTTAGCCTTTGTCAAGGCAGAATTCTAGGAGATGGAAAACTCTGATATAACACCTGCAACCCTGATGGTATCCAATGATGTTGACTTGTTCTTCTTTTTGGTAAATATCATCTTGGTTAAGAGAGTGGGACTGGCTTTGTGCAGTGCCTTTGCTCACTATAAAAGCTTCACGGCACAGGCATTGCTTTATATCTGGAGATCTCTCTGCACTTGTCGTCACAGGGTACCATGGGCCCAGCACTATGTGTCAATATTTGTCACAAGTGTAGTGTTTGTACCAGAGTTTTCAAGTCGCTGGCTGGACTAAAAAGTCACTCGTTCAGCGCATCGGTAGGGGTTCTCCTATATGGATATAAAGTAGTGGCCGTACTCGAAAACGAGTTGGCAGCCACCATATATATATACATACATGCACACATATATATATGTACGTATGGATTTACAGAACATTTATTATAATGCTCGGTGTTTTGTAAACAAACAACCCGAATTAAGCCGCACAGTGTCTAGCAACCATCGTTGCTCATTTGTTCAACACTGACAAAGGAACGCTGTACTAGTTTCAAGCTTATTAGCTATCGTGAGCAACGTATACCTTCCTGCCAGATGGTTGAACATCTGAAAGTATATACTTTCCCTATGCATATTAACGGCTGAGCAGCCTAATTTGCATATCGAGTGAGTTAATCGGCCGGGGTACCGAAAACGATAAACGGAAAAAATGAAACGAAATTTCGGTGAATCCATACGTACATATATATATGTGTGCATGTATGTATATATATATACATACTACTGTACGTCTGTATACATATATGTATGTACGTATACATACTTATATTTAAGTAACAGCCGTACTAAGGGTGAGAAATGAAATTTCGTTTCATTTTTTCCGTTTATCGTTTTCGGTACCCCGGCCGATTAACTCACTAGATATTTAAATTAGGCTGCTCAGCCGTTAATATGCATGAGGAGATTATATACCTTCAGAGGTTCAACCATCTGGCAGGAAGGTATACGTTGCTGACGATAGCTAATAAGCTTGAAACTAGTACAGCGTTCCTTTGTCAGTGTTGAACAAATGAGCAACGATGGTTGCTAGACACTGTAATGCTTAATTCGGGATGTTTGTTTACAAACACACCGAGCATTATAATAAATGTTCGGTGAATCCATACGTACATATATATATATATGTGTGCATGTATGTATATATATACATACTACTGTACGTCTGTATACATATATGTATGTACGTATACATACTTATATATATATATATATATATATATATATATATATATATATATATATATATATATATATATATATATATATATCGAAGGACTATTTTTATCATATGTAACCCATGTGCAACCACGCAGTATTCTTCTTTCTTCTCATGTTTTCTATATATATTTACCTCGGCTGCGTTTGTCTGTTTCTCTCTTACTGCTTCCCCGTTCTCTCTGTTTCTCTCACCTTCTTTCGCCCCCTCTGTCAGTTACACTTTCTCTCGACTGACCGCTTCCTCGCACTTCGACTCACCCACTCTCTGTTTATCCCCTTCTCACTTCCTCCCGTTTGGCTTACAGTGGGTCTCTTCTTGTTTACATCTCACTCACGTCGGACGTCTGTACCTTTCGCTCATGAAATCTACCCAGCTTATGCTGACCAGGACAACCATGTTGATTGTTTTTTTCCTTTATTTGGTTTGCTTTTATCCTGCTATGTTGTTCACTTGTCCCCCGCGCTTTACGCGATTTACTGGTCCCAGTAACTTTTTTTAGTTATTGCTCGCACCAACCTGAGGTATATGATTTTTAATGCGATGAAATACCAATGATGGTTGGAAAATCACTGACGAAGGACTATTTTTATCATATGTAACCCATGTGCAACCACGCAGTATTCTTCTTTCTTCTCATGTTTATATATATATATATATATATATATATATATATATATATATATATATATATATAATGTGTGTGTGTAATTCATTTCAGTCATTAGTGTAAGCCATAGATAAAACCTTTAAAGTTCGAGTACATTATGATCGATAAACTTGTAGAATATTTCCAATGTGTTCCTCTTCTGATTCGTATTACTTAACAAAACGACTATTGGTGCATAGAGTGGATAATTTTACTGCAGCGAACTTAATGTATGAAGCTCTGCATTAATAATGCTTTATCTTGCATCATATATGTAGAAGCCATTAATCATTGTTTTGTCAAGTAGGAGAATAGGTAAAACAACTTTCATTTGAACACTTACTAGATAAACATTGAAAGTACTCTGTGTAACTGGAAATATCCACCAAATTTATAAATATCCACCAAAGTTCATCATGGTCCACTAACACCTTTCAGGGTCGTTGGGTCATTGCAGTGTCGAATGCTGAAACAACTGAATCTATCTGTCATGGTTGAGTGCTTGAGTTGTGGCAGAATACTTCCTCGTCCCCTCAGCTATGATCTCAGACAACCGCCTTCTCCCTCTACTCCGTCTTCTCTTCCCCTGTACTGTTCCTTGGAGAATTGTCTTAGAGAGTCAGTCCAATTTTGTCTGATGACGAAACCAATTCAAAGTTCTTCTCTTCCTCGTGGTCAGCAGATATTCAAAGTGAAATATAAAACTGTTTTCACACTTCAGGCGGAGTATTGTCAAAGGTTTTACATATATTCAGCTTTTACGAGATTTAGATAACTGAATACGAAATGCGCTAAATATTTTTTGGTGTATACACCTCTGCCTGTCCGTCTGTCTGACCGTCTCTCACACTCTCTCCCTCTCTCTATCTATCTATCTCTCTCTCTTTCATTCTCTTTATTTTATGTCTGTTTGTCTGTCCGCATGCCTGCCTGCTTGTCTGTTTGTCTGTCTGCCTTCCTGCCTGTCTATTTTCTGCCTGCCCGCTTCTTCCTCTCTCTTTATCAATCTGTTTTATTTTTCCCACACCCTTTCTCTATCTCTCCCTTTTTCTATCTCTTCCTTTCTCTATCTCTCCCTTTCTCAATCCCTCCCTTTCTCTATCTCTCCCTTTTTCTATCTCTCCTTTTTCTCTATCTGTCACTCCTGAAATCAATGCTTGATTTACAGTTGTTCCTATGACGTAATTGACAGGCTTTTGTCAGGATTAAACAGATTATAACCAGCTTGAAGTAATATCAACAACTCATTACTAATTGATTTTTATGTCATGCGAAATGGTTGAAATATCAATTGCCATTGTGTTGTGTCAACTCCCTCAACACCATTGATATGTGTCGCAGTTGGTTGATCATCGAAACTGCCTGCTGACGAAATGATTGTTCATTCCACCGACACGTGTGTCCATCACTTAATTCTCAGGGAGACTCAGATTGACACCGTGAATTACAGATGTGTACCCCAGTTGGGTGGGCTAGTTCAACTCACACTAATTTTACGCACCTTCGAGAACCAAACACATCACCTTATGATCCTAACCCGAACACCCTAACCACTAAGCCACTCGCCTTAACATCATGTACTCTGTTAATGCAGATAATTGGCAGAGTCGTTAGAGAGCCAGGTTAAATGTCTCTGAATTCAAATCTCACCGCAGTCTATATTCTTACGGATTTGATAATAATGCAACGGTTTAGTTCGGAATTGCTCGAGATGCAATGTTGCATCCGTTTGTTCTGTCTGTTCTGAGTTCGAATCCCACATCACTTGTTAACGGAAAAATGACGACATGATACGACTATCGGTAAAACACATAAGAAAGCTCTATTGAAATTTAACCTCATAGAAGTCTGTTGAAACTTGCATATCTGTGAGAAGTAACAACATTCACGTTTAGCAAGATGAGATATAACTCAAATGTTATATCTGTACAATTCTTGAAATATATCATTATTAGAATTTAATTAAATCTTACAATCTTTTGTATATTGCACAAAGCAATTTTCGTCTATGAAAACACAACAACATGGTTTAAATCAATGGTTGGAAGTGTGAGAAATTACATATGGCTCTTCACATTTAAGAAAAAAATTTTCTTCGTTCATAATTTATTTACCATAGTTTATTAACTTGTGGATTTAATAAATTCGATGAATCCATTTCATTGTAAGTGGTTTTACTGAATAGCTTCAACTAAAAGTAATTTTTTTTTCGTTTTAAATTTAGTTCTATTCAAGCGCCATTCTTTTGTTTCCTGATATTACAAACAATTGAATATTTAACTATTTTTTTGGACCTCCAACGATGTTATATACCGTGGTCAAAAATGTAATTTCCCCGAGGATGTTTTGTATAACACCTGATTTGACATTTTGAACCACTCTGATTTGTGCAAAATGCCAATGCAGTCAAATGGTAAAGAATGTCGAAGGAATTTCTATTGATTTCTATAATAAAACTTATAAATAGGAAGGGGAAAAAGTTTGTAAAAAGATAGATCCATTTCCTGATGGCTTCAAGTATTAAAATTATTCGATATTAATGTACGTGAATTTTTCGAAATCTGTCTACCACTAGTGTTTTCAAAACTCATGAAAAATTAAGTAGAGAGAGATGGCATGTGAGTATATATATATATATATATATATAAATATATATATATATTTGAGAGTGAGAAGGGGGTATATATAAATATAATTTGGAGAGGAGTAGTGAATATCCGTACTGTACTTATTTCAAAACACTTAAGTTGTAGAGCTGTTTAATTTAATTCCTGTGCCATCCATCATCCATTTTAAATAGATTAATGCCCAGAGGAAACTATATATTCGATATAATAAGTTTCATGCAATCTGTTGTAAAGTAGTGCTTTATTTTACAACAGCAACAATAACAACAACAATAACAACAACAATAACACTGTAATAGATTCATGAGAAAATGCTTCAATTCATATGTCATTAATATTTTCAAAATATATCTCCGGGGAAATTGATAGCAGCGATTGTTTGCCAATGAATAAAACAGTATATATAATGTTTTATAAAGTGAGAGATAAAAAGTATAGCGCACACGTATGGCGACATGGGTGATATCTATTATGAAATTATATTCACACTATAACTTCGTAAACTTTAAAAGAATAATGGTTATCTCATATAAACTTCGTTATACACTTCTCTTCTGATGAGACGAGAATCGGAACATCTGACGTTGATTTCATGAGCGGGTTATATATTTGATTGAACAATTAGAAAGTTCATCGTGAAATCGGGGAAGGCCCTGTAATTCTAAGCTTTCTGAACTATTTTCTTTCATATAAATACTGAATGAAGAATATGTTCGGAAACAATAGATAATTTGTCTCTCCCTGGAAATAAATACATTGCACCAAGTAAATTAAATGTTTTCATAAATTGGTTTCTTCCACATGTTGATAAAGTCACCATCCCAGATATACGTATATTAAGATAAACATTGTGATTCTTAAGAAATATATATATCGATTTCACAAAAATCAATAATACTTTATTACAATATACGTTACGATATACGTTCTGAAAATCTTTAAAACAAAAAAATATATATAATCCTGTATTGATTCCTGATTTTTTTACAGACTGGTTTACTGCTTTGTTAGGGAATGGAGGTAGCAGAAACTCAGATATTTTTCTGGGCCTCTGAATCACGTGGAAGAGAAAGAATTACCTGCTATCAAATGGAGGATCTTGTGCAAATGTTGGCAACATAGCAGATTCAGTTAAAGAACCATAAGAGCCAGGAGGGGATATGGAACCAGATGGTTTGATATGTCTGCTAAAACGTAAGCCCCACAGTGATTTGACCTCGGAAGGAAAAGAGGTAGAAGAAATTGCTGAAGGTATCTTTCAACGCTCTACCAATTTCCTCACCAAACCACCCTATATTGATACCATTAATTTAGTGACCAAAGTAGGATTTGAACTAAGTGTGCAGAGAGCCAGAGTAAATACTTAATTCATTTTCTCTTGTTTTAACGACTGTGTCAATTCATATTTATTATGGCTAAGTAGTAAAACTTGTTACATGTCTTGTCTGATCCTGTGTGTGCGCAGGTGAAGCTCTAGAACAACAAGGCTCACTACTTAACCATAACAAATGAATACTTAAACTCTACTTCGGTATTAAGTACTCTTCTCTTTCGTCCGTCAATTACATACAGATATATATATATATATATATGGTTAAATAAAAGTCAAATGATTAAAATTTAGCTTCGTTTATTACTGTTATATATATTTCAGCTGTCACTGAAATATATATAGCAGTAATAAACGAAGCTAAATTTTAATCATTTGTCTTTTATTTAACTTTATTTTACACTACTCCGGAGTAACCAAACCAACCTGCGCACTTCGTCGAGTGCTCCAGCTTGCATACTGAGGTGTTGGTATACAACCAGCATAAACTCAAAATATATATATATATGTATATATAGTGTATTTTGCAATACACTGTATGCTTAATTAAAAGCATTTTGAAGACCAGACGCTATTATTTTAAAGTAGTGACTATGTCACTTACTTCTATTTTCAGCAAACAAAGGGAGATAAGTTGACAGATCTCTGTTTCGTACTGTTGGTACTCCTCAGAGCTTAGTACACCCTTTGCCTGCTGAAAATTATGAATGTTGGATTCTTATAGAATTCCAGTAATAATCAGGAACTGATTATACAGAGCGGTTGCCAGTCCAGCAAAAATTGAAAATTAGAATTGGTGCTATGAAATACACTGTATGCTTAATTAAAAGCCTTTTGAAGATCTTACGCTATTGTTTTAAAGTAGTGAGTATGTTACTTACTTCTTTTTTCAGCAAACAAAGGGAGGTACAGTGTATTGCAAAATACACTATATATACATTCATATATATATCGCTATTTCAGAGCACCAATTCTAATTTTCAATTTTTGCTGGATCGGCAACCGCTCTGTATAATCAGTTCCTGATTATTACTGGAAATCTATAAGAATCAAACACTCATAATTTTCAGCAGGCAAAGGTAGTGCTAAGCTGTGAGGAGTACCAACTGTACTAAACAGAGATCTCTCAGCTTATCTCCCATTGTTTGCGGAAAAAATCGAGCCCTCTTTCGATATTAGTCTTCAAATTTATTATATATATATATATATATATATATATATATATATATGTATATATATATATATATGTACATTTGTTTGTTTGTATGTGCGTGTTAGAACATTGACGAATGATACAGTTGATCAAACCAGGAAACAGCCTGCTGCTGAACTTACCAGTGTTCGGTGTAATTCAGTTTGAAACAAAGTTTCATTCAGTAGACATTCCACCTGGACAAACAGGAAATATATTGTTTTTCTCAAAGACACACAGCACAACCAGAAATAAAACTTACGGCCCTGATCGTAAGCCGAACAACCTAAGCATGAAGCGACGTAGAGAAATATATTTTACTCGTATTCATGCGTGACTTAATAACTTCACTGACAAAGTGAAATAATGGTTTTGCGTACAACCTTATTTTATTTTTTTAATGTGGATGCGTGTGTGTTGAGGTGTTCTTTAATGCGAGTGTGAAGTGCTCAAGTCGTGCTACCAATGTAGAACTTACATTTGTTGCATTCAATCCGGTATACCACATGTGTCCGCTGGCACATACCTGTATTGCGGATAGGGCAATTACTCAGCGAGCATTGATTGTTGTTGTCTCTGGAATGCTTTTGAGACAGGTATCCACGCAAAGAAGGGCCGGAGTGTGCTAATTGTATTCCCAGTCCTTCTTTGCGGATAGCTGTGTTATGAAGCAAGTGTTAGAGGAGGTCTTATGCCTGCGGCACCTTCGATTCTTATTTTAATAAAGCTGTTTATACAAAACAAATCACGTTATTTTATGGGAAAATAAAACAACAACAAAAATATAAAAGAAAAAAATATGAAGCAATGAAAGAGCGAGGAGGAGGTAGAGGCATTACAGCCCAATATGGGCGGTGCTGCAGCCACAGAATGGTAAAGGAATCACCACCGTGCCTGGCCAGAGATAGCGACTGAAACAGCCACTCCACCTCACATGCTCCCTCCACAAGTGGGCCCCTGATTTAACGGTGTAGCTGCGATTTGCAAATATATGTCCTGTTGTCTTTCAATCCATTTTTTCACATTACTAGGCATGTAATATAATTTTCCTATCAATTTGGAAATTACAAACTTTGATTTTCAATAACGATCAGATTGAGAGTGTAATGTTTTTTGACATATTTATTTGTATCATGTTTTTCTATGATCAACGTCTTTTCTATGTCGTTTCTTCAGGTTTCAGCCTTCTATTGAATCAACGTTCAAATTAATTGAGAAAAAAGTAAATGAATGAAGACACGTGACGTAAATTACATATTGATTAATGTTAGAATAACAAATGTAGAGAAAGCTATTTAAATATATATCATGAACATAAGGCTAGCTCAGCCAGCGGTGATATATATATACATACATACTTACACAATTTATATACAACTTTTATATTTTCATCAATGTGCGTCAGTTAGCGGATTCCAATTTTATTTTTATCTAATCATTGGATATATTCAGACAGAATTCAACAGCAACTTTAATAGAAAAACTTTCTGATAAGTAACTTGGACATTTTTTTAATTTTTTGTTTTTCCCTCTTTGATAGTGTAATAGTTTTATACAATAGAACATACCTCACGGTAAAATGAAGTCAATAATCATTTTTTTTTAACACAGCTTGTATTGCCTGAGGATTCCTTACGTAGAGATACTTGAGATAGAAAGGAACTCACACATACAGACAGACACCCCCCCCCCCCCCCCCACACACACACATACATATGCACAGACAGATACACGCACACACACACACACAGACATACACACACACATCCACTGAGACACACACACCGACACAGACACACACACGCACACATAAAAACTCTTTCTTGAAAATATTTCCGAGATGTAATGTATGTTCATTGTTAAGAGTGTATATAGCTTATTTTATTCAATATCCTCAGTAATTGTACGCTTATAAGCAATATATTAGTGGACAGTTACAAAAAGCTCTTGGTCGCTCATGAAATTTTAACACTTTATTGAAATTAATCAAGTTTCCCTTTTTCACATAAAACCAAGGTGTTTTTGCATCTCTCTCTCAGTCTCTTTCTCTCTCTCTCACTCTCTCTCTCACTCTCTTTCTCTCTCTCTCACTCTCTCTATCTCTCTCTCTCTCTATCTCTATCTCTGTAAAAGACAGTGATAGCAAAAATCCCTGTATATAGTCTTTACTAGAATATTAAAATTACTCCTTTATTAATCAAAATGAATTACCAAGAATTCTTTATATGTGCAAATCAGTGTGTCTGATTTACAGAAGTTAATTTCAGTGGATCTCTCCGGAAAATCCCAATAATGGATCCGTCTTCTTGTGTTCAGAAATATATTGTATATATAGCCATCGATAGTTATATTCTATAGCACACTAAATATATATATATATATCTGATAGCTTCTCCTATTTTCGAAAGTTTATCCTTTCAAAATTTTGAGTTAAATATACGTAAGATAAATTTCTATACTAAATCTATTAAACATACCATTATTTTGAAATTATAACTTAAATATTCTATAATATTTTAAAATTGTATTACTTTTAAAGTTATATTGCTTATAATTATATTTCCAAATTGTAATATAATTCTTTTGTATTTTATGTACTCAATTATACTATGTACTGTATTGATGTATACTTCTCTCTATATGTGAGTATATATGTATATGTGTGTATTGACATACATGTACATATATTTCATGCATTTTTATCAATGTATGTATGTCTGTATGTATATGTATACGTGATGCATATCTACCTATTGGCTGAGGGTACACACACATGTATATATATATATATGTGAGAATTGTGTATGTACATTTGCGTGTATATCCATACAATTTGATTGCACTTATGTATAGTGATTATCCCAAGATTCGTGACATATAGACATATAATAACAGCCATAAATACATAATAATCTTATAAAACTTATATAAAAAGATTTTGTTTAATAACATAAAGTGTGTATAACATAAAATTTCCTTTAATATCTTAACAATTATAACATTTTAAAGATTCCTATATCTTAAATTAAATTAAAGAATCCTTTATGCTTTGTGTGTATATATTATATACGTAGTTAGATATGTTATGTATTTTATAAGTGTGTATATATATTTATATGTATTTTTGCGTGTGTATACGTGTTATATGATATGTAGTTCTCTAGTAATATATGGATTTCTTAATTTATAGATCCCAGTTTTTAATATATTGATCTCAATTTTTAAATGATTAACTAAACATCTAATCATATTTAAACAATGGTTAATTTCTCATATTATATATGTATATTCCATTCATGATTATTAACATTTCTAATTTTATTTATTCATTTCATTTCAATTTATAAGTTAACTCAACAAGACATGACTTAGAGTTTTTCGCTCTCTCCCCTTCTCTCTGTCTCCCCTCTCTCTATATATCTTTCTCTCTCTGTTGTTTTGGTCTCTCTCTCTCTCTCTCTCTCTCTCTCTCTCTCTCTCTCTCTCTCTCTCTCTCTCTTCTCTCTCTCTCTCTCTTCTCTCTCTCCTTCATCTTTTTCTTTCTCTGTAACCCAACGGCTTATTTTAAAAATAAAAATATCCAATACTAATAATAATATAATTAAACAACTCCACTATCCGGGAGCTTCCAACAGTAATGGTTGCATTTTTTAAGGGTATGTCAATATTTATTTATAAAACTGATCTATATTATATTTTATCTGATGAAAGCACACCATAATTTAATTTGGTGTCCTTGAAATAAATATGGTTTTATAAATATAGTTTCCATTTGTTAATATCGTATATATATATATATATATATATATATATATATATATATATATATATATATATATATGAATGTATATATATAGTGCATATTGCAATACACTGTATGCTTAGTTAAAAGCATTTCGAAGACCTTATACTATTGTTTTAGAGTAGTAATAGTCTCACTTACTTTAATTTTCAGCAAACAGGGGAGATAAAGCCGACAGAGCCATGTTTCGGATTTGTTGATGCTTTATCTCCCTGTTTGCTGAAAATTAAAGTAAGTGAGACTGTCATTACTCTAAAACAATAGCATAAGATCTTCGAAATGCTTTTAATTAAGCATACAGTGTATTGCAAAATACACTATATATACATTCATATATATATAGCTATTTCAGAGCACCAATTCTAATTTTCAATTTCTGCTTGACCGGCAACCGCTCTGTATAATCAGTTCCTGATTATTTACTAGAATTCTATAAGAATCAAACATCCATAATTTTCAGCAAACAGGAGGAGTAGTTAGCCTTGATAAGCATCAACAAATGCGAAACATGGCTCTGTCGGCTTTATCTTCCCTGTTTGCTGAAAATTAAAGTAAGGGAGACTATCACAACTCTAAAACAATAGCATAAGGTCTTCGAAATGCTTTTAATTAGGCATACAGTGTATTGCCAAATACATTATATATACATTCATATATATATATATATTTCAGAGCACCAATTCTTATATATATATATAGCGGCGATGAATTAGTTTTGCGAGGTTTTTTTATATGAAATCGTGTGTCGAAACAAATATTGTTATACTTGGGGAGGGTCATATTTGTGTAATATTGCCAGAATTAATAACAGAACACACTCACTGTTTGGTTGGTTTTCGCTTCTCGCTTCTGTGTCTTTTATATCGGTAATCTAACTTACTGGGTCCTCAATGTTGCCATTGACTGACCGACGGTCAAAAATAATACAGATACAATATAGACACAAACACATATATATAGTTTATCATAAATCTTTCGTTGCACATCTGCAACATCGTCAGTGGTGTTATCGTTTCCTCCTGTTGTATTGTATGTCTACGCCATTTTTATTCAGTCTGTCTATATATTTATTTATTTATTTGCTTGTTTGTTTATTTTATTTTGTCTTCTTTGCGCATGCGTTTGCGTGTGTGTATAGTGTTTTGTTTGCTGTGTGATGGGTGACTAGTGTGTGTTTATGTGCTTGTTGTTATTGTGCTTGTGTATGTATTTATTTATTTATTTATTTTATTTTATTTACTTATTTATACTTCTCTTAGGTCAGTGTTGTTTGTTTGGGTGTTGTTATTCCATTCATTCTTTCTGTTTAGTCTTGGTCTTCTAATTTCTATTTCACTGGCCTCTCTGATTTGCCTATCTGCTGGGTCATTTCTATGTTTAGATATTATTCTAATTTCTATGTTGTCTATGTTACCGTCATGTTGTTGTCTAGCATGTTCGTATAGTACTGACCCGTTTTTTCGTCCTTTTAGTTCCCCCCAGTGTTGGTCTATCCTTTCACCTATGCTACGAGCTGTCTCACCTATAAATACATAAACAAGCACAATAACAACAAGCACATAAACACACACTAGTAAGTTAGATTAAGTTAGATTACCGATATAAAAGACACAGAAGCGAAAAGCGAATACAACCAAACAGTGAGTGTGTTCTGTTATTAATTCTGGCAATATTACACAAATATGACCCTCCCCAAGTATAACAATATTTGTTTCGACATCGATTTCATATAAAAAACCTCGCAAAACTAATTCATCGCCGCTATGGCATTAGCTTGTGCAAAGCTGAAAGGTTATTGAAAGACACTGTTTTCTGTTATATAAAAACTACAATAACAACAGAACAAATCCGCTTCTTAAAACACTGCGTTTCCTCCAAAATATACACAACAAACATATCAAAACAAGTAAATAATTTATTATTGAACAAAACACAAGCTGAACGACTAAAACACACAATAACAGTTAATATGAAAAGAACAACATACACAAAAGTCAACGAACTTTACAGACAGAAATGCATTAACGGTAAGGAAGTCCGAAATCTCACCACACCAAACGAGAGGGATAACTTCATGAGCGTCATCCGACGTGAAACGAAATACGCCCGAAACGAATGCAATAGGCATTTCAATAAGAAATTAGAATGGATGAATAAGAAAAAACTACAAGAAAGGAAAATAGAATATTCTCAAAAATACCCAGATAACATCAACAATATCCGTATGACTGATGTAGAACTACCGGAAGAATTTACCAATGGCCACACAGTAAATATTTATGGGAACACTTTAATCAGTGAACAAGAACAACAAATCCTGCAGCTAGCACCATAATTTGCCATCTACAAAAAGATTAACCCTATGGAGTGCAAAACGGAGCTGGAAAAGTGTTTCACAAAAATACGTTGGAATGCAAAGGTAAACAACAACAACAACAACAACAACAACAATAACGGTAGTAGTAATATAAACAATAACTCTGAGTATAGAAATAACAGCCATAACAATAACAATAGCAGGAAAGTGAGAAATAGTAATAATGGTAATAATACTAACGATAGACAGAACAACAACCACAATAATAATAATAATAGAAACATTAACCACAGACACAGCAGCAGCGACCACAGTAGTAATAACAGTAACAATACGAACAACAACAACAATAACCATAGTGGTAATAATGGAAATAGTACATGTAGCAACATCAATGATAGACACAACAAAAACAAGAAACATAATAAAAGTAACAACCACAATGGTAGAAATAACAGTAACAACAACAATAACGGTGAAGTAAACAACAATACATCTAGCAATCATAACAATAATAATAATGCTAATGATAGAAACAACAACAACCACCATGATAACAATAATAGCAACACACACAACTATGACGATAGATATAATGACAACCCCTTAGAGAAACTATTTTTCAACCCAGCTGATAAAACATATAAGATGGGTAATATC
>OZ024742.1:3656274-3701274 GCA_964016885.1 Eledone cirrhosa | reverse complement strand
CTCTCTCTCTCTCTCTCTCTCTCTCTCTCTCTCTCTCTCTCTCTCTCTCTCTCTCTCTCTCTCTCAGTGGTGGTCTGTGGATGCATTTATAGTGGTATTTGAAAAAGAAAACCCGTGAAGTTTAGCAAAAATGATGAACCTTAAATCAAACTGAAATTTAATATAGACTGTGAAATTAATTGTGTTTCGCTATCCCAGCAAGGAATGAACAAATAAGTTTGACATATTTCTTTGCATTCCATCAAGATACAATCTGGATATCTCTCAATAAAGACAACGTTATGATTTCCAGTGGATATCTAATTAAGATTTACGAGAGAGAAATGACATGCTGGAAATGATCTTCCTTCATTGCATATGACTAAATATATTGAATTTTGTGTGAAATAAAAAAAAAGATTGCTGCTGCTAGTTTTCTGTTTTATTTAGCCAGCAAGCAATATTTTCAATATGGAGAGAATGCAAATTGTTTTCTCAATTCCGCGATTTTTGATATATATATTAGACCACATTTATGTCTGTTTTTCCTTTTAATTTGTACTACTCAAGAAGCGCTGAAGCCCGACCCGTCGAACTTTCTTTCCTCTTTTCCATATCAAGCGTGAAACTAATAAGACATTCTCTGTCTCTGTTTGATGTCTCCTTGAACTATATATATATATATGTATATATATATATATATATATATATATATATATATATATATATATATATATATATATATATATATATATACAATACATAAACAGAGAAAGCCTTAAGCGATACTCCGACCAATTCCATCTCACTCAACAAACATTAGGATATACTTAAGTATTATCCCAATTTAGTGTTTGGGTTGCTAATGAATCAGTATTTCGTGGAAAATTGGTTGTATTATTGTATATGAGACATTATTAAATAAATATCTCTTTCTTTCCAGACGGCCGTTTCGTTATAAGATTTCTACAAATTGGGATAAATAATTTCCAGCTTATGTAGAAACTTGTATATAATCCGTAGTTTTATACACAAGCGGGCTCTTATAAACTCATCAGTGGATGCCCAAATTAATATCGATATAAGAATTATATCGACATCGATATAATGGTGATGGTCTCCCTCAGCGCTAAGAAGAGAGTGGTAGATTAACATCCAGCAGTTCTCCCAAATAAAAATTACACGCTGTCCCCAAAAGGGTAAAGGGAGGTTATCATAAAATAAAACAATATACACGCTGGTCAATTAAACCTGTTAGGTATAAACCACGTGTATAAGAACTCAATTGGAAATTTAAAAGAATAATCATATATATATATATATATATATATATAAAGAGAGAGAGAGAGAGAGAGAGAGAGAGAGAGAGAGAGAGAGAGAGAGAGAGAGAGAAAGAGAGGGTGAGAGAGGATGTGAGATAACGTAGAGAAGTTGATATATATAAAATAGTGAAAAAAAACAAGAAAAGAGTAGAAAATGCTAAAGGGATTTTCTCTCAGAATAAGATCAAAACATTTACAAAATAGGAATTTCGGCATTATTTGTACTGGTTTCAGCTTGTGGACTTCTTCACACGACGGAAGTGTATAATGTAATTAAATTGCATATTGATAAGAATAATAAGAATATGGGGAAAAATTGTTTTTACATATATATTTAGGGAGAAAAGTTCACATTTTTGTCTCTAGTTTCTCCCTAAATATGTATATAAAAACAATTTTCCCCCATATTCTTCTTACTCTTATTAATATGCAATTTAATTGCATTATACACTTCCTCGAGTGAAGAAGTCCACAAGCTGAAACAGATACAAATAATGCGGAAATACCTATTTTGTGAATAATTGCTTTGATGTTATTCTGAGAGAAAATCCCTTTAGCATTTTCTATTGTTTTTTTTCTTTTTTGCTATATATATATTTATATATATATATTCATTAGTTAAGCAAAACAAGACCACAAAGTTCACATGGAAGACGTTAGTTAAAGCATAGTTGCAGTTTAATGTAAGGAATAAAGAGTATAATTGTAGTTTAATGTAAGGAATAATAATGTCCGTTTACAATTGTTTCGCTACTCCCTATAATGTTTCTGGTTCAATTGATTATTAGATCGTTATTTATCTGGTTCAGAGGAAGATAAGTAACTTAAGTAATGTTAAGGAGCAGCTCTTCAGAACTATAGATGAGATAATGAAAATATTTATAAAGATAAGATGAAATAAGAAATATAAAATAAAGTAAAGTAAGATGGTTACGTGACTGTAAGATTACATAGATTGGCATTTCACGAAAAGAGTCCTGGGTAGCTCAAATGTCTACTATAAACAAGCATTACGCTTCTGTCGAGGCTGTATTAAGCAAGATCTGCAATTACTGTTGCGATTAGTAAGAGTAGGGTTGTTTAAACTATGCGGCTTGGATTGGAGGGGGAGATATGCTACTAGAATAAGTATTGGTATAGTTGCGTAGTGTATTTATGAGGGGTGGTGGTACCGCGGTGTGGGAGTTATATTTTTTTTAGTTTATGATGATTACTCAATGCGATGTGGCTAGCTAGGTTCGGTGTCGTGGAGAAGGAGATTTTAATATTGTTTTTATTAAAGAGAACCCTCCACACAACATCCACACAACATCCTGCTGGACCCTTTTGAGAAGGATTGATTTAACCTCGGAACGACAATATGACTTGAGAAGGCGTGCGGTATCTTTGCACTGTAGTGCAGGGGGGCTTCCTGAAAAGATAAAAGACCGGTATACCAAGCCGGGCGCCAGCTGGACGGGCCAACTAGTATATATATATATATATATATAGCTGACGTACCTAGCTTCGCTTGGTTAAACAGACGATAAGAGAAGACAGGTAAAATATATATATATATGTACTTGGAAGTATAAGTATTACAAACCTGTTTCGATTGCACTGGTATAATGCTAGGGAGGCAACTCCGCTATTCCAATTGCTTCCCCCTTTCGAATATAGTTTATTGCCGTGGTTCTTTCATAAATCGAGTCGTTGCTCGTCTCTCGTCTCTCGTCTCTCGTTTCCTTGGAAAAAGTTACATCTGTGGTGCAAATTCTGTGCCGTTTGGTCCAGCCGTTTGGCGAAGATTTTCTTACATACATATATACGACCGCCAGTTTTGTTAATATATATATATTCGCAACAACGCAGCACGCCATTTTTTCATTCACATATAATTTTTCCCCTCGCTGTGGTTCGTATTTTTTCTATCACCTTACTGCTATCCTCTTTCTCTCTCCCCTTCTCTCTCCTTGTATCTCTTGCTTTCTTTCACCCCCTTTGTTGGTCACACCCTCTCGGTAGCCTCTTCCTCACACTTTCACTCACTCACTCTCTGCTACTCCCCCTCTCTCATTTCCTCCCGTCTGACCTGTGTGAAATCCTTTTCTCTCTCACTTTTCGCGTGGCTCGGACGTGTCTGCCTCTTCTCGTCGATTGATTTGTTCGGACTTAAGTCCACAAGATTCATTGACTTGTCTCTCTTTTCCACTCTTTACGTTGCATTACTACCATGTTGTTTGTTCACTTTCCCCTTCCAATTCGCTCTGTCCCGATAACTTATTTTAGTTTTCGGTCGCACTGATTTTGAGGTATCTAGTCTTTAATGCGAAGAAATACCAATGATAATCAGCAGACTACTGATGATGGACAGTCCCGTTTCTCGGAGTATTTTCATTCATATATATATATATATATATATATATATATATATATATATAGGAACGAGTAGGACCCCGACGGCTGAGCTCAAGCCGTTTCGACGGCTAATTCTGGACCGTATTGAGTACTTTGGTGCGTTATGGTCCACCAGGTTCCTTACCACATTTCCTTCGTTATATAATATGTATATATACAATGATATTAAATAAATGGAAACTATATTTATAAAACCATATTTATTTTATTATATATATTTCAAGGGTACCAGAATATACTTAACTGTAAAAAACTCAATTAATCTAAGAACGAATTTATTTAATTCTCGTAGACATCACCAGAATTCAACAATCAGAACTATATATAACATATAATTATACCTATAATATTCCTATTAATCTCCATAACAATCTCATCTACTTGGTTTAATAATATAATATAATATAATATATTAATATAATATAATATAATATATTGATAACTCTAAATCATATCTCTAACATTTGTTGTACTTCCACTTCTTAAACATTTTCATATAATATATGTTTATAATTCTAATTAAAAAAAATTTTTTTTTTTTTACAATTTGAATAATTTTTTTATTTCTTTAAATCTCTCAAAAATTATTTTTTAAAAGTTTTTTTTTAAATTTTCTCAAAAACTTTTCTCAAGATATAAAAAAATTTGTTTTTAAATTAAAACAAATTTTTTTTTTTTTTTTAATTTAAAAAAAATTTCTCAATATTCTTTTCAATATTTTAAATATATTTTTTAATATATTTTTTCAATATATTTTTTCAATATATTTTATCAATATTTTTTCAATAGATTAATAACCACTAACTGATTCTGGCTAAATGTATCTCAAACATCCATACTTATTTTGACTAAATAGTCTAACACAAATAAATAAAACCGGAGTTTTTTCCTTATCTTCCCTTTTAATCATATAAATATAAATATAAATATTCTTACTTAACTCAGTTAATTTAATTTAACTTTAAATACATATTTATTTACATAAAATACAAAACAAATATCCCTTATAACTCATTTGAACAAATATCTATAACATCATATACCCATCTATTTATTTATTTATTTATTTATCTACTTATAAACAAATGAAAAATATTATATTATAAACAAATTTTAAACAACTGATAATCGTATAATATCCTTTTAATATAAATACACATAATATTAAGATATATATTTACATATAAACATAGGTAATTGTCCGAATATATTTCCCTCAAATTAACGTTATATGAGTTTTTATTCATCTTCGGTGTTTTCCTTCTCTCTCTCTCTCTCTCTCTCTCTCTCTCTCTCTCTCTCTCTCTCTCTCTCTCTCTCTCTCTCACACTATTTTGTCCTTCTTCTCTTCTCTCTTCTTTATCTCCATATTCGTTTAAATAAACGGTTGCTTTTCAATTATTTACATATTCATTTGCATATTCACCCATAAGTTTGAAAGATCCCTAATACATTTCCACTATCCAGAGAATATCCAACTGATAAGTTATGATTTTCCTGGGTATGTCTCTATTTATAAAACAAATTTTGTATTTTATCTGAAGATAGCGTACCAAAGTCTTTTGGTACACTTGAAATATATATAATAAAATAAATATGGTTTTATAAATATAGTTTCCATTTATTTAATATCATTGACTATTTACTCCAGTAAGCTGTTGAGTGCTCTAAGTCAGTTATAAACATTTATATTTATATTAGTCGGATTTCCAACAAATTAAATACCCCTTCTACTTATATATATATATATATATATATATATATATATATATATATATATATATATATATATATATATATATATATATATATATATATAATTTGTTTGTAATTCAACAAATATATATGTTTATAACTGATTCGAAGCACTCGACAAGTTTTCTGGAGTATAATATTCAATGATATTAAATAAATGGAAACTATATTTATAAAACCATATTTATTCTATTATATATATTTCAAGGGTACCCAAAGCTTTGGTACGCTCTCATCAGATAATATACAAAGCTTGTTTTATAAATATTGACATATACAGGAAGAATCTATGATTTAATCTATGATATTCATTACACTTGACTATATCTTAAAAACCTTTAAAAAGATCCTATTATTTAATGAGTTTTTAGGGCGGTGGATTGGCAGTATCGGTAGAGGGTCGGGACGCCATGCTTTGAAGCATAGAGTTACCTCTCTTTATGATCTGAGTTCAAATCCCGCCGAGGTTAACTTTGCCTTTCATCCTTACGGGGTCGATACAATAAAGTACCAGTAATACACTGGGAAAATTGCTGGCCTTGTGCCAAAAAGTAGAAACAACTATTTAATGAGTTTTTCTTTTAAAAATTTAAATGTTTAAAAAATGATCTTCCTTCTTAAATTTAGTATTTTTACCATTTGACATTCTTTTCCTAATGATACTCTTCTTAATCTATTTTTTAGATGTAGAATGATACTCTTTAATTGACATTCTGAATATCGTCTTTACGATAGTTCTTCTAAATGCACTCTTGACTTATCTAATAATTAATAATACATGTTTTCCTCTCTTTAATCTTCAAACTTTTCACACATCTTTCGACGTAAATAATATGTAATTGAAAATTCTCATCCTTGAGAAACATAATATAAAATACCTTATAATCTCACACAAAATAATATATAATTATCTCTACATACTTTCTAAATAAATCATTCATCAAACTTAATGGTTAGCAAATAATATTGGAGTTATCTTTTCCTTTGCAATTGAGCAAACATAGACATGATAACTTGTATGATAAATTATATAATTTCGCTAAATTAACAATGTTCTGAAAACATTTTCAATGTTGGAACAAAATATTTGAATCTACAAATTGTTCTCCTCTTACAACTTGAACTACGTCTTTTTCTTAAATATTTTTCTTAAATATATATGTAAAATGTAAAATCAACATCCTTCGTAACTCATATGAGAAATATAAACAATTAATACGTGTGGTTTATTTCTATAAAATCACCAATAATACTTATACTTGCACAATTATTAATCTATATAGATATTTATATACTTACAACATGTTGCAATGTAATAAGATAAAATGTACTTGCATCCATAATTCTTCATATAATCTAATTGATTATATATATAATATTATAACTCATAAAGTAGCTAAATAATTTTTTAAATTCTGGAATCATATTCCACTATTCCTACAAACTGTTAATTCTTTTTAAATTCACTTAAATACAAGTTTTTCTTTCTTTCACTTTCTTCTTTCTACACATACCAACAAATTTCCTAATAATTATTTAAATCTACCTAGCGTCTAAAAATAACATTTTTGCAGCTCTATACCTCAACCTCATTTGCATACTGATCTTAATAATTTGAAATATTTGAGTTTTCTTCTCTTTCCCTTCTTTCCTTTTACTATTCAGGAAAAACCTGAACCGTTAAGATCTTCTTCTTGGATATGTCAATATTTCTAAAACAAGCTTTGCATTTTATCTGATGATAAATATATATATATATATATATATATATATATATATATATATATATATATATATATATATATATATATATATATATATATATATATATATATATATATATATACATACTACTGTATGTCTGTATACATATATGTATGTACGTGTACATACTTATATTTAAGTAACAGCCGTACTAAGAGTGGGAAATGAAATTTCGTTTCATTTTTTCCGTTTATCGTTTTCGGTGCACCCGGCCGATTAACCCACTCGATATGCAAATTGGGCTACTCAGCCGTTAATATGCATATGGTAAGTATATACGTTCAACAATCTGGCAGGAAGGTATACGTTGCTGACGATAGCTAATAAGCTTGAAACTAGTACAGCGTTCCTTTGTCAGTGTTGAACAAACGAGCAACGATGGTTGCTGGACACTACGGCTTAATACGGGATGTTTGTTTACAAACACACCGAGCATTATAATAAATGTTCGGTGAATCCATACGTACATATATATATGTGTGCATGTATGTATATATATATATATATACATACTACTGTATGTCTATATATATATGTATGTACGTGTACATACTTATATATATATATATATATATATAGTATTAATTATACTATTTATGGTTATGTAAATACAAGAACCTTTTCCAGTTATATGTATTTTATACAAACCCTAAATAGTGGTAGGCAGTAATGTATTTTATACATAATGTATTTTAATATTTTTAATGCTTGCACTATTTTTAATGCTTATATCATCTCTCCACACACAGACTATAACAATCATATAGAGAATTTGCCACCAGATCAACCAACCTAACACTCTTGTTTACCTACCTAAGTGCTCCTACTACACGTAACTCTCTGCCACACTATATAAACAAGACGCACGTGCTTGCCACACATATAACATTTGCACTATATAACCGCTTATCTTCATGTATTTTAACCTGTATTTTTGATTTTTGATTGTACCTTTTAATATGAATGTAATCTCGAAGTGTGTACTGCCACTCTAAATGCTGTAATGAATGTTGACCCACAATATTTGCATATGTATCGGTATGTCTCTTGGCTGAAAAGGAGGTCATATAACTGTCCATTCATTAATAAATTGCTCCGAAGAATCCAAACCTCGGTTTGGAGGAAACAGCTGTAAGCACAATAATGTTTTGAACAGTTCTTTGATTCTTATATTTCATATATTTCATATATATATATATATATATATATATATATATATATATATATATATATATATATATATATATATATATATATATATATATATATATATATATAAAACGAAGGAAATGTGGTAAGGAACCAGATGGACCATAACGCACCAAAGTTCTCAATACTTAGAGTAGTAGAGTGGGTAATAGGAACGAGTAGGACCCCGACGACTGAGCTCAAGCTGTTTCGACGGCTAATTCTGGAGCAGAATTAGCCGTCGAAACGGCTTGAGCTCAGCCGTCGGGGTCCTACTCATTCCTATATATATATATATATATATATATATATATATATATATATATATATATATATATATATATATATATATAATAAATCAAGAAAGAATAGTGACATGGTTTGCTATACAATAAGGGGTTTATTCATAAAGCCCTTATTGTATAGCAAACCATGTCACTCTTCTTTCTTGATTTATTATTACTCCAAGTGTAAACTACATAGAAATGACCGCGTACTCGCAGCATCACGACGAAAACGTCTTGTTGAGTCAAACTTAGCCAAGCGTTAATACTATCCACTACTCGGAGTACTCTAACTGGACTACCTATAACAATAATTTGTTATCCCGTATATATATATATATATATATATATATAGGGAGTGTAATTTGGAGTTACTGTAGGTTCACCCGGGTGAGCACTCGATGTTTAGGTTCACTTCTGTGTCGTGGTGTAGAGCTAGACAGAGTGTAATATATTGAAAAGATAACAAGAACGATTGGTTACTCCTTCATTACATTTATTGGTAGGTGACGCGCGTTTCGCCACTTATCAGCTCAGAGTTCTATCTTATCGATCTTACCTGACTCAATAATCCGCAGCTCGACGGACGCCTTAGAATGCTAGTAGAAAATGAATACATGCTATATGATAAAGTCAGAAGTTCATATGTTGGTCAATAAGGATTGTTTTGATTGGTGGAATAGATCATAGGGATGTTTTCAGCTGTAGGGTATGTGGGGGTGCATGTGATGATAAGATGGTGGTGACGGTCGCAGGCTAAGATGGGCTGCGGTGTGGGGGTGGGGGATTATCGGTAGACAGATTGGCGTGTAGTTGTGGCTGATTATTGTGTGTAGTGTGGGTGTGGTGTTGTTGTTTATGGTAATGGTGTTTATGGTGGTTTGGTGGATGTGTTAGCGGTGTCAAATACAATGAGGAGATACATACCTAGACACACTTAGTTTGACAATAACGTTGTATACATACACATGCGTATATACACACTGACATATATACACATACACGCACATACACACACATACATACACATACACACACATATATATATATACACACATATGCACATGTGTGTGTGTATATAGAGAGAGGTGGGGTGTCAGTGGGGATGGCGTAGAACATAGATAGAGGGAGGGGGAGAGCCAATGGAGATGGCGTTGTACATATAAATATATATATATATATATACACATGTATATCCATTATTATCATCATATTTACACATATAACTTTTCCATGCTGCCTTCGTCTGTTTCGTTCCTTGTATCTTTACCACTTCTAGCAGTCTCCCTCTCTGTTACTCTCTCCTCAACTTTCACTCACTCATTCTCTGTCACTACCTCTCCTCCTCCTCTTTCCTCCTCCTCCTTCAAGTTTGACCTGTGTGTAATTCTTTTCTCGCGCAGTCTTGACCGAGCTGGTATGGAATTTTTTTCTCTCTCTCTTTCGTCTGCGACTTCACAAAACTTGCGTTTACCGAATTCGTAGACCAGACCCCCTTATCTTCTTCTTCTTCTTCTTCTTCTTCTTCTTCTTCTTCTTCTTCTTCTTCTTCTTCTTCTTCTTCTTCTTCTTCTTCTTCTTCTTCTTCTTCTTCTCTCCTTTTTCTTTCTCTCTCTCTCTCTCTTTTTCCCCCCCCCGTCAAACTTGGGCGAAATTCTTTCCTTGCTCACATTTCAACCAGGTCTGATGGTCTTTCGACTCTTGTTCACGATTTCACAGAGTTTATATTCATAGAGATCTGGGACTTGTCTATTTCTACTCACTTTCCGTTGCTTAAACCTTTTTGTTGTTACTCTAGCGTCCCCCTTTATTTACGTGTCCCAACGACTTTTTTTAGCCGTTGTTCGCACCAACCTGAGGCATATGGCCCTTAAAGCGATGAAATGCCGAGGACGGTTGGAGGGTCACTGATGAAGGACTCACTTTTTCATATATATATATATATATATATATATATATATATATATATGTATATATATACATACCTACACACAGACACACACACTTGCGTTGTTTAGGGAGGAAAGTATGTGTTGGCGATGTTAATGATGTTAATGATTGTTGGAGTATGGAGATGTGTCTTGTGGTGGCGGTGGTGATGTTGTGAGCGACAAAACATATACAGGATCGAATTATACGATGGGTTACAGGTTAAAAAGTGACCTAGGGAACACGGGGAAAGCAAGGTTGTGAACATATAGCGATGTGTACGGTAGTGGTCGTGGTGGTGGTGCCGATGAGGTGATATGCTCAACAATATATTTACATGATCAGGTGTTACGGTGGTTTACAGGTTAAAGCTGACAGAGAGGGCAGATATAATACAATGGTTCTGGGAGGGAGAGATGATGTGTTGGTGATTTTAATGATGTTAATGATTGTTGAAGTATGGTGATGTATCTAGTGGTGGCGGTGGTTGTGTGTGCGACAGTATATTTACAGGATCGAATTTAACGAATGATTGTAGGTTAAAACAGACAGAGGGAACATGGGGGAATATGGTTGTGGGTATGGGATGGTAGACATATAGCGATGTGTGCGGTGTTGGTGGTGGTGGTGATGGGGTGATATGATTGACATTATATTTACAGGACCAGATGCTACAATGGATTACAAAGTAGAACCTACCATTTTAAGGGGTTCGTCGAGCTGCGGATTATTGAGTCGGGTAAGATCGATACAGATCGAACCTTGAGCTGAGCAGTGGCGAAACGCGCATCACCTACCAATAAATGTAAATGGAGGAGTAACTTGTACTAGTTTCAAGCTTATTAGCTATCGTCAGCAACGTATACCTTCCTGCCAGATGATTGAACGTCTGAAAGTATATACTTTCCTTATGCATATTAACGGTGAGCAGCCTAATTTGCATATCGAGTGAAAACGATAAACGAAAAAAAATGAAACGAAATTTCATTTCTCACTTAGTACGACTGAAACTAGTAAAGCGTTCCTTTGTCAGTGTTGAACAAATGAGCAATGATGGTTGCTAGACACTGTACGGCTTAATTCGGGATGTTTGCTTACAAACACACCAAGCATTATAATAAATGTTCGGTGAATCCATACGTACATATATATATATGTGTGCATGTATGTATACTACTGTATGTCTGTATACATATATGTATGTACGTATACATACTTATATTTAAGTAACAGTCGTACTAAGAGTGGGAAATGAAATTTCGTTTCATTTTTTCCGTTTATCGTTTTCGGTACCCGGCCGATTAACTCACTCGATATGCAAATTAGGCTACTCAGCCGTTAATATGCATAAGGAAAGTATATACGTTCAACAATCTGGCAGGAAGGTATACGTTGCTGACGATAGCTAATAAGCTTGAAACTAGTACAGCGTTCCTTTGTCAGTGTTGAACAAATGAGCAACGATGGTTGCTAGACACTGTACGGCTTAATTCGGGATGTTTGTTTACAAACACACCGAGCATTATAATAAATGTTCGGTGAATCCATACGTACATATATATATGTGTGCATGTATGTATATATATATACATACTACTCTACGTCTGTATACATATATGTATGTACGTATACATACTTATATTTAAGTAACAGCCGTACTAAGAGTGAGAAATGAAATTTCGTTTCATTTTTTCCGTTTATATATATATATATAATACATTTATATTATAGATTGGACAGCATGCTTTTAATTCTAATTCTAATGAATAAGTTACATTAATTCTTCTCTGCTTCTTACTGTAGGCGTCTTGTCTTATATTATACTTTTTCGTTCGAAATCCGACATGGTCTTTTTTCCATACATCTTCCATGGTCAAGAAAATAAATGTCAATTGACTCCTAGAATCACTTTAAACGTCTATAGGAATACCCATAAATGTGTGCTATTGGCTCTCCTTTAGTGAGTTATGGAAGGCAGTATGCTAAAGTAACTGCAAATAATGCAGGGGCTGGTGCAGTATTGCGCCACATCAGCTCTTAGTAATCAGAAGAAGGGCAGTAGGTATAAAGGCCAAACTCTCTATCTTCAATTAGGTGTTCATGCCAACCCATGCAGACAAAACGGGGGCCCTCCAAATGACATTTGTGTAATGTTACTCAATAGAGTGTATAGCACAGAGATGAGGGCGTTGCTCCAGGTAGAACTGCTACTTTTCCGAACCGAGAGATCACAAGTGTCAAATAACGAACATGCGGTTAGAATGTCTAAGGAAATAATCGTTGGATTTTAAGGGTTAAGCGAACCGGCAAAAGACCCAGACGTAAACGACTATCAAGATGGTTGGGTAACATCCATGACCTCGGCCGGTCTCCCCTAAGGATAGAGCCGGATTAATTGGAGACGGTTGTTTCTAAGAGGACCCGCAAAGCTCCCAGGAATAAGTAGGTGAAGAAAACGAAAATATATAAAAGGCAGTTTTTTTTTTTTTTATAGGACCCTCTAAAAAGCGTGTTTGAGGACTCTAACCTCACTCTCCTCCCAGGAATATGTGGGTGAAGAGAAAAATTACGGGAGACAACTCCGAACATTTTTGTGGCATATTGAATATCCTCTGTGAATATTGACGTACTGGCAGAGATAGTGTTAAAATAATTACTATGTAGTTGAACAATGGTTAACGTGTGCAGCCAGAACAACTAACATAATCTAGATCAGAAACTGATGAAAGAAATTACAGAAGAATATAGTGAAGTAGTTTTCTTTTTATCTTCCTTGCATGTTCTAAGCATAGAGAGAAGTATGCTCTTTGCATTATGATCTAAAGGACACACTTGATAATTATTCACTTGCCCTGCGACTGTTAGCTATCCAGTTTAACTATAGTTACTTGATACTATTGATTTACAACCAATGGGCTGATTTAGATATTAAAGCTTTTAATGTTTTAGAACATTAGCGAAATATTTAACGTAAAAATTATTGAGAGATAATTCATTTAAACGGATGTTTGAACAAGTATATACTGTAAGGGACTTCTTTTTTCATTGCATAATACGAGCATTTATTGAATTTTATCCTTTAAATTATATTGTATTGAAGGCGGTATTGTAGGAGATTCAAATTATAATCTATTGTTTTACGTACTCTTCTGCATAGAACCACTCAAACGTTAACTGAAGGAGTAGGCCATGTGGACAGAATACGGTTTTATAAACTCCAAAGAAAAACTATGCAGTGGCTTTGAAGTTTCAGCTGTCTTGTCACTTCAAAGTTGTCTAAGGAGACAATTTGTGTATTGTCGCAAATCTTTATGCATTCTTTTTACGGACTAATAATTTTCAGAGAGAAACATATTTGTTCCTTTTTTTATATTTAGTTCCCATGACATCAGAATTATATTTGAAGATTTAGCCCTTTCCCCCTTTTGTGTGTAATATTAGCAATAAACTTTAACTAACCGATTTTACTATTAACCCTGGTGGATGGGATCAGATACTGAGCTATTAAAGATATCTTAGACAATTAGATTAATTCACATTTAATCGTATTGTTCAGTGTTAATGGTTTAGAAAATAACGGATTGTTTTTACAGCAGGTTATCTGACATATAACATATATCTGAAGAATTCAGCCATTAAAATCAGTTTCGCAATTCTGAGTCAATAATTTCATCGGGATTAATCTGTTTTTTTCTTTCATTCCACTGTATCGATAAATCAAATAATGGTAAAATAATGTTTTCAATTTCACTGATTGAACTCCAACAATACTTTAAAAACAAAAGAAAACAAGATTTGTCAAAAAAAATCGATACTTTTGTCTGAAAAACACCATCGATTATATTCTGAAATCCGATTAGAATTAAATATATGTAGCTTGAAATATATTAACACCAATGCTGTGGTGTTAATATATTTCAAGCTACAGACAAGAAATTCAGCTCTAAATTCTTTGATTTATTGCGTCGATTCTTTCTGGAACAATTTTTTCTTTTGTTGAATTTCACTGAGTAAGACATTTTGATAATGAAATTAAAATGAATTTTCCTATCGTTGTCATATCGTTGAAAACTTTTTCGAAGTTCTAAGTCAGATTAAGATTAGACAGCATGATCTTAATTTATAAAGGCTTGTGTGTGTGTGTGTATGTGTGTGTGTGTGTGTGTGTGTGTGTGTGTGTGTGTGTGTGTGTGTGTGTGTGTGTGTGTGTGTGTGTGTGTGTGTGTGTGTGTGTGTGTGTGTGTGTGTGTGTGTGTGTGTGTGTGCGCGTGTGCGTGCGCGCGTGCGTGCGTGCGTGTGTGTGTGTGTGTTTATGTATGAATGTATATTGGTATATTCTATGTTTTAAGTCACAATCATACACCTAGACAGCTGATAGTGTGCATGAACAACAAGGAGAAGTTCATATGCTATGTGGCCTTTTATGAAAGTTGCTCTTTTTACATTTCAACAGATATTCTTGAACATTATATAACGTCAAGTAATAAGCACTGATGAATGTTTCTGATGAGAATCGGATTTCATTTATATTAATTACCCGAATTACTCCACTATTTAAAAAGATGTTTCTGGTTTCAGAAAATGTAAGAGTAAAACTAATTTTAGGTTCTGGATTTCTACATATTTCTGAAGCCTAAACTAAGCCAACTTTTAGGTTGCTTGGATGTAACAATCCAAAGTGAATTAACATTCCACGACGAATTGAAGATTCTCAGCATTATTTAAAACTATATAAGGGCGGTGGATTGGCATTATCGGTAGAGGGTCGGATGCCATGCTTTGCAGCATACTTACGGCCTGAGTTCAAATCCCGCTGAGGTTAACGTACAGGGTCGATAAAATAAAGTACCAGTAATGCAATAGGATAATTGCTAGCCTTGTTCAAAAAGTAGAATCAATTATTTAAAACTATATTTATGCAAACTATTTTTTCTCTCGTGAGTGAATATTCTAACAGGGTAGCAGTACCATCTCTACGACTAACCTTCCACCTTTCTCAACCTGGTTTAGGACAGGCTCTGGCGGAGTGCTATTGGCTCGTTGCCGTGAGCCTGGAATTACCAGCTATCAATGCAGGCTAAATATAATGAATTCCTGTGGTTGTATTTAATTTGGTTCCTCTGTTAGTCGGTGCTAATAATTGATGAATGAAAACATTTTAAGCACAGAAACAACGGAACTGTGTTTGCTGACCATCAAAGCTACTGTTTCAGTTTCCATATTTGGGAATTATTTAGAATTTAAAGACGAATCGAATGTAAAATGCTGTTGTCACATCCTTAATGTTACAGTAATAAACTCTCCCATATATCTTAACGTTAGATCTCCTCCCAAATCTACATAACACACATGATTAAGCCGTTATTACTTCTGTTGCCTATGCGGCTGTAAAGTATGCGGCATTTGGAAATTGTTACTAAACGATATATTCTGAGTTCAAATCCCGCTAACAATAACATTACCTTTCTTCCTCTTGGAATCAATGAAATGTAACACTAGTCACTACCGTGGCGATCTAATCGAATATTTCATACCATTGAAATCTATCTCCCTTTGCTATTGTTAGAAATGAAAATCATGTTTTAATAAAATCGTAAAAAGTACATTTACGTTTGAATTCAAATATCGCTGAGATGGTGACCTCCTGATTGACACCTTCCTACACCCTGGCAGTAATGCACCCCCTGATTGACACTGACACCTTCCTACACCCTGGCAGTAATGCACCCCCTGATTGACACTGACACCTTCCTACACCCTGGCAGTAATGCACCCCCTGATTGACACTGACACCTTCCTACACCCTGTCAGTAATGCACCCCCTGATTGACACTGACACCTTCCTACACCCTGGCAGTAATGCACCCCCTGATTGACACTGACACCTTCCTACACCCTGGCAGTAATGCACCCCCTGATTGACACTGACACCTTCCTACACCCTGGCAGTAATGCACCCCCTGATTGACACTGACACCTTCCTACACCCTGGCAGTAATGCACCCCCTGTTTGGCACTGGTACTTTAGGCCCCCCCCCCCCCAGTTAACAATGGTGTTGGACCTTTACTATATCCAGTTAACACTGCTCCCCCTTTTGGCATTGGCACTTTAGTACACCCAGGTAGTAATGTTTCCCCGTTTGACACTGGCCCTTTACTATTATCAGGTATTAACGATCACAAAACTTTTCGTTTTGTTTTGGTAGGGTGAGAAATGTTATTTCAAATGATTTCGTAGAAATATCGTCCATTGTTTCTTAGACAAATATATTTTTTCAGTTTCATCTGTTTATTATCTCGGTTCAAATCGTGACGACTGGCTTTGATGTTCCAAGATGACTTACATGAATACTTATAACATCCCAATACCGACTTAGTCGGGTAGATGGCAATGTCGACCTGAGAAATGTAGTGTTATTCTACCCCTAACCTTCGATTTGATCTCTATGATTACTAGCCAACGGAAACAACCACACAATAATTTAAAGAATCATGTAATGTCGTTTCCATTTAAAAAGATATTTCATCTAGATCATGCTAAATATTCATAAAAAAACATTTTTTTCATTGTTTCTTCTTCTTTTCGTGACGTGACTTGTTTTTGAAATGCTGGAGTCAATGGTAAAGTTAGAATAAATTAATACAACACAATAAAATACGTATAAGAACAGAAACCATTGTATTCACATTCTTTACTAATGTTTAATCCTTCCAAAAAATTCAGCACGTTTATTCTTTTGTTCATTTCACCGTCCAGACTTCACTCTTTTCTGGAGGTGAGAACATTCTTTCTACCACGTATTGTCTGATTAAACTATGTGCATCTGTATGTATGTATGTGTATGTATGTGTATGTATGTATATGCATGTGTATGTATGTTTGTGTATGTGTATGTATGTGTATGTATGTGTATGTATGTGTGATTTCTTTTTGTTTGTTTTTTATGTAGCATCAGTTTCCAAAGAAGTGAAAGAAACCCAACTGTGTATTTTCAATGCTGTAATGAAGGCAATAAAGATATTAAATATAATGAACAAATATTTAGATTTCTCATTCACGAATCCTGCTCCTTTAGTGGAAAGAAAGACAAAAAATAATGAAAGCAGATTATATGAAAAAATGTGAAATTAAGAGAATTGATATCACATTTGGAATAAATATGCGGCATTGTTTCAATATGTCATCATCTGTTAAAGAATTTCTTGTTGGTAATAAATGTGGGTTGAAAAAAACCCACATTTCTTTCACCCTCTTCCCCCTCTCTAACCCTCATACATCAATATACACGCATACACATCCATATATATATATTTATAAAGATCTATATAAGCATGTATATTCACATATAAACATATATATATATAAATATAAATATATATATATATATATATATATATATATATATATATATACGCATATATATATATACACGCATATATATATATATGTGTGTGTGTGTGTGTGTGTGTGTGTGTGTGTGTGTGTGTGTGTGAAGGCGCATGGCTTAGTGGTTAGAGCATTGGGCTTGCAATCGAAAGGTTGTGAGTTCAATTCTCGGACCGAGTGATGTGTTGTTTCCTTGAGCAAGACACTTTATTTCACATTGCTCCAGTTTACTCAGCTGTAGAAATGAGTACCAGCCTGACCGCCCAGCCAGTGGGATGGCGTTATCTTATGGCTAAAACAGCACGACGTGCTGTGACCAGCCGCACCGATTGGTGCCCGACAGACTGGTCGGTCAGGTTGATCAGGGTGATATATATATATATAACCAAATATTTATATGGTTCGTTGATTATTCAACGAATACGAATTTACAATAGATTAGAAGCACTCGACATTATATATATATATATATATATATATATATATGGTGGCTGCCAACTCGTTTACTAGTACGGCCACTACTTTATATCCATGTAGGAGAACCTCTACTGATGCGCTGAACGAGTGTGACTTTTTAGTCCAGCCAGCGACTTGAAACCTCTGGTACAAACACTACACTTGTGACAATTATTGACACATAGTGCTGGGCCCATGGTACCATGTGACGACAAGTGCAGAGAGATCTCCAGATATAAAGCAATGCCTGTGCCGTGAAGCTTTTATAGTGATCAAAGGCACTGCACAAAACCAGTCCCACTCTCTTATCCAAGATGATATTTACCAAAAAGAAGAACAAGTCAACATCATTGGATACCATCAGGGTTTCAGGTGTTATATCAGAGTTTTCCTTCTCCTAGAATTCTGCTTTGACAGAGGCTAAGGGGTCATCTCTCCCGGTGATTTTGGATGGCCATTGAATCTTAAGAGCACCTTTGCCCTTTGATATATATATATATATATATATATATATATACACGTATATATATACACACACACACATATATACATATATACATATATATAGATATATACACGTATTTACATATACATATACATATGTGTGTATGTGTGTGTGTGTGTGTGTGTGTACATTATAAATTTAAAACATATGCAAACATACATATACACACTCACACACACACACCCACATACAAATACACACTCACACACACATACACACTCACATACACATACACACTCACAAACACATATAGACGAAGAGTTCTTCATGGGTGTCATTACTAAACATAATATTGAATGACGACTTTATTTTGTTATTAGCAGCCATCTTTGTCTGAAGTCGTTTTACTTCCTTCTGCGTGGTTGTTAATATTCATGGCGAAACATCGTCTGGACATTTGGTCTTTGAGTTGTGTAATTGTTGGTTATAAATATGGAACTTCAACTACATGATTAACTTTAAACACCAATTTCTGTAATTGCTAAAGTGTATATATATATAATATATATATATATATATATATATATATATATATATATATATATATATATATATATATATATGCAAAAGTTTTATTTAAAATTGTTGGGTTACAACAAGTAAATATTTTATAACTGATATAAAGCACTCGACAAGTTTTTGGAGTAGATATACGATATTAAACAAATGGAAACTAAATTTATAAAACCATATTTATTTCATTATACATATTTCAGGGATACCATATAAAAAATATGGCATGCCTTCGTCAGATAAAATACAATATATAAGCAGTTTTATAAATAATTTTGACGTACCATAATATAAGCGACCATTAAATTAGGAGGCTTTTAAGGCAGCCTCCTAATTTAATGGTCGCTTATATTATGGTACGTCAAAATTATTTATAAAACTGCTTATATATTGTATTTTATCTGACGAAGGCATGCCATATTTTTAATATGGTATCCCTGAAATATGTATAATGAAATAAATATGGTTTTATAAATTTAGTTTCCATTTGTTTAATATCGTATATATATATATATATATATATATATATATATATATATATAGAGAGAGAGAGAGAGATAAAGAGAGATTTGTGTGTATGTCTGTCTGCGTATGTGCATGCGCATCTCTCTCTATCTCTCTCCGTCTCATATATATATATATATATATATATATATATATATATATATATATATATATATATAAATGTGTGTGGGGATAATGTATATATGGGAGGTGTAGAAATAGATATAGACAGACAGACAGAGTGATAAATAACCGGACAGTTGTGTGAATGATTGTTTAAGGAAGCTTTAGACTTTATTTAATTTGAATTATACAAATATTAAATTTGTTTATATGCATTAATGAATACATAAAATTGAGCTGCATTATAGGCGAATCGATCGATCAGTCGATTTTGGTTTGTAAAGTTATTTATTTTATAGATATATAATATGATAAAATCCAGATTGCTGCAATAGAAAGGTGATGATAATTATTTGCATGAAGCCATTCCTTATTTTACAACACAGTCGTAAGTCATCTTTACATTCAGTTTAATGTCCTCCGACGAGTAATAGAAAGCATAAGTATTTATTTTATATTACTTTCATGATCGGTATAAAGACATACGTAAATGTCTCATGAAAACATCTTAAAAACTGTAAATTAATTACTTCATTTTCTATTTTTGAAAAACTCATATAAATATTTAAAAGAAAATGTTCTAAAAAGAAATTTGCTGGATAAAGAACTTACAAATATATGTACCATAAATTTACGTAAAAATGTTAAAAGTACATTATATATATATATATATATATATATATTTATATATATATATATATATATATATATATATATATGGAAAGTTATATTTAAATTGTTGGGTTACAACTAGTAAATATTTATAACTGATATAAAAGCACTCGACAAATATTTGGAGTATATTTACAATATTAAATAAATGGAAACTATATTTATAAAACCATATTTATTTCATTATATATATTTCAGGGATATCATATTAACAATATGCTATGCCTTCCTCAGACAAAATACAATATAAACAGTTTTATAGATAAATAGATTCGACATACCGTAACAACATCGACTTGTATTTGAAAAGGTTGATTTGGCAGTGAAAAAATTGTACACAGAGAGAAAGAAAGAGAGAAAAAAAGGAAAGAAAGACAGAAAACGAAGAAAAAGAAGAAAAAGAAGAAAAAGAAGAAATGCATGGAACAAAATAGAGAGATGGAAAGATAGATAAAGAGAAGAACTTCATGTAAAGAAACAGAAAGAGATATATATATATATAGAGAGAGAGGAAATAGAGATAGATACATATATATAGAAAACTAGGTAGTGGGACGTCTGTTGAGTAAACGTATCAATGATACATTTATTTATTTATTTATTTATTTAGCTCTAGTATTAATGTAAGGGAGATATATGGAGAGAAACCAGCTGTTATATAGAGAGAGAAAAAATATAGAGAGAGAAAAAATTTAAAAATAACCAGACATAGGCCAGGCGTAAAAAACCCTATGTTTTAATGTAGAGGTATTAGTATTTACAAAAACCAGCCACTATATTGTAAATATCAGTATTCCTGAATGAGACATGTATCCATAATGTGTGAAAATTAATGATCTTATGTTTAGTTCTAAAAAAAAAAAATTCATATGTTTATGTGATAACTACAAACATCTATGTGAATCTACATGATCAACTCTGCAAACCCTAAGCTCACGGAAAACATTCTCAATGTGGTATAAAAATTTAAGTATACATATACATACAAATATATATAGAGTCAATATTACTATTCCTGTCTTTACTCTACAAGATTATCTATCAAGCAGAAATAGAGAGCAGATTTCAATATACTAATAAAAATATATATCAGAAACAAAACTAAAAAATAACAATAATAATAATAAGTAATAATAAACTAGAAAACTAAAAAATATTACGAAAGAATATAACATATTAAAAATATTACATATTAAAAAATTTACATATTAAAAATATTAAAAATATTAAAAATATTAAAAATATTAAAAATATTAAAAATAAAAATATTAGAAAATACTACAATAATAAAAATAAAAATAAACCACAAAGATCAACCCTTCAAAATTAATTGACAATATATTGCCAAGTTCATTATAAGCATCAGAGTCGAAAAACAGATAAAGCCAAAAATTATCTATCAAATCGCATCTAGCAAAGATCATTTCAAAAAGTTTAGGATGCCCAATTTGGTCTACATGTGTTCTTATATTTAATATAGAAGTTTATCTAGTGTAACGTTTATTCGAAATATTTGGAGCATCAACTTTTAGGGTAGCTTAATTTTTCATGAAGAATGTTTAAATAAAAATAAAATAAAATAAAAAGAATAAAAAGAAGGAATCAAAGATTTATCGGCTAGTTTCTCATATAATTATAAATCAAACTAAATATACTACATTTTAAATTTAAATTTATATTTAAACGTTGAGTTTAATCTATGTTTGCAACAACTGAATAAATTTGTCCGTAGATTAAGGGAATTTTTAGATTTTAGTATAAAGAATATCTCCTCTGCGCAGAGGTCACATGTCTCAGAGGATGAATTAAAAGGAATCCCTCTTGAGACTATATTCCAAGCCGTCGAATATCTAACGTTATCTAGCTTAAGTTGCCAGAGTACGCCTGATAGTGCCGTTGAAGATTTTTTGCTTGGATCTGTGAAAGAATTCTTGTGGTTATTATAGCGAAGTTTAAATTCCGTCGATGTGGAACCGACGTAGTTAAAAGAATTAGAGTCAGTATTAACATTACAATTGTATACTATATTTTTAACTAAGCAGTTGTTATTTAACGGACATTTAGATCTATCTCTACAGTTACATTTGTTAACTTGTATATTATTTATGCTATTATCACTAGGTTTTAAGTTCCTATTATTTATTCTATTAATATTTTGTGCTAAATTTTTGGTGGATGAGTAGGTTAATTTTATTGTATGTCTATTGAAAATTGAGTGATACCTATGTGTTCTAGGGAAGCGATTATCAAGAGCTTTAAAAAATAGTTTAGCGTTGTGGGTTTTAATGTTTAGTGAGAAAGGGGGGGGGGCAAACCAAATGATGTTCCTAGTTCTCTTTCTTTTTTGGCCTTTGGAATTATTGTAATGCTTTCTATTATAGTTGTTAAGGTTGTTGCCGTAATTAAAAAAGTTGTTACTTTGTTTAGTTTGTCTATCATTATCTATGTACACAATCTTATCAGCATATCCTGCTCTAGCTAATGCTTCATTGTAGTATTGGGCTTTTTCGTCGAAAATCTTTCTATTCGACGAGATCCTAGAGATACGTTTTTGAACAGAGTTTACTATAGTGTTTTTGACAGATCTGGGGTGGTTAGAGTTAAAGTTGACATAGTTTAAGTTTTCATTCAACTTGTGAAAAGGATAGTGAAGACATATGTTGAGATTTAACGGCACTATCAGGCGTACTCTGGCAACTTAAGCTAGATAACGTTAGATATTCGACGGCTTGGAATATAGTCTCAAGAGGGATTCCTTTTAATTCATCCTCTGAGACATGTGACCTCTGCGCAGAGGAGATATTCTTTATACTAAAATCTAAAAATTCCCTTAATCTACGGACAAATTTATTCAGTTGTTGCAAACATAGATTAAACTCAACGTTTAAATATAAATTTAAATTTAAAATGTAGTATATTTAGTTTGATTTATAATTATATGAGAAACTAGCCGATAAATCTTTGATTCCTTCTTTTTATTCTTTTTATTTTATTTTATTTTTATTTAAACATTCTTCATGAAAAATTAAGCTACCCTAAAAGTTGATGCTCCAAATATTTCGAATAAACGTTACACTAGATAAACTTCTATATTAAATATAAGAACACATGTAGACCAAATTGGGCATCCTAAACTTTTTGAAATGATCTTTGCTAGATGCGATTTGATAGATAATTTTTGGCTTTATCTGTTTTTCGACTCTGATGCTTATAATGAACTTGGCAATATATTGTCAATTAATTTTGAAGGGTTGATCTTTGTGGTTTATTTTTATTTTTATTATTGTAGTATTTTCTAATATTTTTATTTTTAATATTTTTAATATTTTTAATATTTTTAATATGTTAATTTTTTAATATGTAATATTTTTAATATGTAATATTCTTTCGTAATATTTTTTAGTTTTCTAGTTTATTATTACTTATTATTATTATTGTTATTTTTTAGTTTTGTTTCTGATATATATTTTTATTAGTATATTGAAATCTGCTCTCTATTTCTGCTTGATAGATAATCTTGTAGAGTAAAGACAGGAATAGTAATATTGACTCTATATATATTTGTATGTATATGTATACTTAAATTTTTATACCACATTGAGAATGATTTCCGTGAGCTTAGGGTTTGCAGAGTTGATCATGTAGATTCACATAGATGTTTGTAGTTATCACATAAACATATGCATTTTTTTTTTTTAAACTAAACATAAGATCATTAATTTTCACACATTATGGATACATGTCTCATTCAGGAATACTGATATTTACAATATAGTGGCTGGTTTTTGTAAATACTAATACCTCTACATTAAAACATAGGGTTTTTTACGCCTCGCCTATGTCTGGTTATTTTTAAATTTTTTCTCTCTCTATATTTTTTCTCTCTCTATATTTTTTCTCTCTCTATATAACAGCTGGTTTCTCTCCATATATCTCCCTTACATTAATACTAGAGCTAAATAAATAAATAAATAAATGTATCATTGATACGTTTACTCAACAGACGTCCCACTACCTAGTTTTCTATATATATGTATCTATCTCTATTTCCTCTCTCTCTCTATATATATATATCTCTTTCTGTTTCTTTACATGAAGTTCTTCTCTTTATCTATCTTTCCATCTCTCTATTTTGTTCCGTGCATTTCTTCTTTTTCTTCTTTTTCTTCGTTTTCTGTCTTTCTTTCCTTTTTTTCTCTCTTTCTTTCTCTCTGTGTACAATTTTTTCACTGCCAAATCAACCTTTTCAAATACAAGTCGATGTTGTTACGGTATGTCGAATCTATTTATCTATAAAACTGTTTATATTGTATTTTGTCTGAGGAAGGCATAGCATATTGTTAATATGATATCCCTGAAATATATATAATGAAATAAATATGGTTTTATAAATATAGTTTCCATTTATTTAATATTGTATATATATATATATATATATATATATATATATATATATATATATATATATATATATATATATATATACATATATATATATATATATATATATATCAATTTACAAAATATGAGGAAATAATAGACAAAAATATACCTATGTTTTCTTCAAAGTCCCGACTGCAGCTTCGCCGATCCGTGTGCAATCGATTTCTGCACTTTAAAAGTGCATCATCGCTGTGAGGTTGATACGTCTTATCAAGAGACTGCTCAGAAAAAAGGACTGTTTCTTGACGTGTTTATAGCAAGTGAGAAAGTCTCTGACCACTGTATCCTGTATTAATCTCTCCTTCCGCCTCTGAGACTTTCTCACTTGCTATAAACGCGTCAAGAAACAGTCCTTTTTTTCTGAGGGGTCTCTTAATAAGCCGTATCAACCTCACAGAGATGATGCACTTTTAAAGTGCAGAAATCGTTGCACACGGATCGGCGAAGCTGCAGTCGGGACTTTGAAGAAAACATAGGTATATTTTTGTCTATTATTTCCTCATATTTTGTAAATTGATATATATATATATATATATATATATACAGTTTTTTCCGTTGTGTTGTAATATAAATATTACACACAGTAGATTATCAGCTCACGTAGAGTTTGCTCGACGGTTCCAGTTGTAGTTCCAAAAGTAATCCGGAGAAAAATAGAAAGATTTGAATGGATACAGTTTAGTTGAAAGGAATTTATTGACACGTGTTTCTATAACAGTTACATAACCTAAAACAGCTATCTACAAACTTTTAGTTATGCAGACATTCAATATTTCAATGTTATTGTTTACTGTCATTTCATCAGAATAATATTACTGAGGACCTATTTAGTTTTTATAGAGAATATTAGGAGGAAGGGGTGAAGTTGTTAGAAGAATAGTTGAAGGAGTGGTTTTTCGATAGCAGTGAGAATTCTTGGTGGCAGTGATTAATTAGATTCCCATCTGTTGTTTTGACATTTTTTATAGAATATATTATTGGTTATTTTTCTAAATCTATAGAAGGATTAGAGATAGTAAAGATATGCGTGGTTGGTTTTGTGTTTGCACTTAACATTCAGACTTAAATTTTTCTTTCAAGTGTACGTATTCTTTCACCCACGCATTCACACACAAATATATTTGCACACCTCTACAAAATACATATACTCACAGTTCACATATTCATACTTACATATATATACACATGCATACACATATATATACACACATGTATTCATGTACATACATACGCGCTCATGTGTATACATTTTCATACTCAACTTATCTTTATATATACACACGTATAGACACACACATATATACATACATACTCTAGTCCATGTGTACACACATACACATACATACACATCCATATACACATACATACATACACATATATATATATACATATATACATATATATATATATACATATATATATATATATATATACACATACATATATACACACATATACACACACACACATATATATATATATATATATAAGCACTTTAATACATGAATACACTTACATCTAACTATACACATCAAACATATATATATATTTACTTATTTATATACATTTTCACATATATATACATACTTATGGACGTTTTTAGACACATTCATTATCGCATATTTGTACCTATTCTCATCAGCATATCTTTTCATTATTAGTATGGTAATTTAAGGTTATTAATATATGTTGAGAAGAGATTGTTTTTATATTTTTCTAACTAGATTAAGGTTTATATAGTTGGGGGATGTCCCTCTTTTATGTAATATTCTGCTTGTAGTGGGAAAAAAGGGTTTTAGTTCTGTGACGGCAGAATAATGTTCGTTCAATTCTGTTATTCAGCAGTTTCTTCTTGTGTGTGATTATGTAATAAATCTCAAGATTACACAATTTGCAGAAATTTTGGCTCCTGGAAAAGCTCTGGGTTTTAGCTAATTTTTCCCATTTTAGGGTAAACTTTTGATTGCTATCCCTGAGCGTCCAAGCTTTTTCTGCTAAAGTTGTTACATTTCTTTGGCTCTGATGTTTTATTGAGTAAGAATGCCTATACAATCGAGATTTAAACGATGTTGCCGTTGATCCCACGTAATACCACTCGTTGCCTCCGGATTTAATGGTACACTTATAAATAATATTTTTTTCCAGGCAGTTATTGCCGAGGGGGCAGTTGTCAGGATAGGTGCAGTTACAGTTGTGTACGTTGGGTTTTCTCTGGAGTAGTATTGCGGACGAACTTAGGTGTGGTTTATTTATGTTCTGTAGTGTATTGTCTACTGTTTTTTTGGGGTTCTTTGTACTTAAGTTCTTAGTGTTTTCGTTTAACCTTCTAGTATTGATCTTTTTTATGTGTTGTTCAAGGTTTAACGCTGTAGAGTATGACAGTCTTATAGTGGTAGGGTTTAGGATTTTGTGGTATTTGTGTGATGTGGGAAAATGTCTTTTAATTATTTTAAAGAAGAGTACTGGTAAATTCGTACTAATGGAGCTATTGTATTCGGGGTTATACCATAAGTACTCTTTGCATCGCTTTCTATTAGTTTTGTTTGTTGGTTTACTGGTGTGCATACTATGGTAGTAAGTGTGGTTTGGTGTTGTGTTATTATATCTACCTATGTGGGATTTATTTTGGGTGTTTTGATTGTTCCCATCTATGTACTCTATTTTGTTGAGGTAGCCTGCTTTACTAAGGGCGTTATCGTAGTACTCGGCGTGTTCCTTAAATACTTGTATGTTAGAAGATAGACCCGAGATTCTAAGGGAAATATTTTTAGGGATAGATTTAATTATAGAGATGGGGTGGTTAGACCCAACATTTACGTATTTGAGATTTTCATTCAATTTATGAAACGGTTTAATCAAACCAGAGTTTAAATTGAGTGTGACATCCAGGAAGTTAACTACTTTAAGGTTGTATTCATATGTTATAGTTAGTCCTATTTCGAGTAGTAGTTTTCTTATATCTTTGCGTTGTTTTTCTAGTTTTTGGTTATTAAGGTTTTTAGCTAGGAGGAGAACATCGTCGCGGTATATTCCGCCGTGGAGATTGCTGAATTTTTCCTGGAGTCTAAAGGCGATAAATAACCCCACAATATCAGTTATTTCCGCCGAATCGTTAGAGCCCATTGTTATGTCAAAGTTAGAGGGTCTATCTTTACGTACCCAATAACTGTTCTCAAATTTGACTATAGTTTTCCTAGCTTCTAATATAATCTTAATTTCATCGTTTGTAAGGTCGGAGTTATCCTTAGCAAACTTAATGGCTCTATTCAAAGTTTCGGGTGATATCGATGAGTAATATTCATCGATATCAAACTGGATAAACTTAGATTTATTCTTATTGCTAATGCTATTAAACCATCTTATTGCTTCTTGGGTCTTCCCCCAGAGTTTAATGTTAACCTTAACCTTAATTTGGGGGATGATTCTATCTAAGATATATTTGCTTATTTTTCCTATATCTGATTTAGAGGGGCAGATTAATTTAATTTTAGGGTCATTATCAAAGTTTACCTTGTGGTCCTTAAGATTGAAAGTGGGTACCGCCGGTAAGAGTGGTCCTGTCCTATCTTCGATTCCGAGATTTTTCACTATTTCGCATGCCTCATCATTGATGTGCTTAAGGGTTACTTCACTCGTTTTTCTATATTTTTTATGTAATTCTTTTCGAATGAAGTTGTTGTATGTAGTGCAATCCATAGTGTACAGGTTTGATGTTTTGTCCGCTTTTACTACAATTCCTTTGGTGTTTTTAAGGTCGTCCAGTAGTTTTTTTATATCTTTCTGTAATTTGCTGTTGGTGTTGCGTCCTTTGAATTTAATTTTAAGGATTAAGTTCATAAGGTCCTGCTCAAATGCATCTAATAGTGGGTTGGTGGGTGGGTTTTTACAAGTCCTAAAACCGAATTTTTTGTTTACACCACTTTCTAATGTTGAGTTCATACGGCTTCTATCATAGTGGAGCGTTTTCCACCTGACACGTCGAATGAATTCATTAGTTTTTTGAATCATGCTCAATAAATATTCCTTTCTACCTTGGGTTGGTATGTTTTTGAGTGACATATCCAGGTAGTGTTTTTCCATTGTTGTGGTTGCGTTTGCTGTGTGGGTTGCTCGACTTTACAGGAGGTAAATATACAGTTTTTTCCGTTGTGTTGTAATATAAATATTACACACAGTAGATTATCAGCTCACGTAGAGTTTGCTCGACGGTTCCAGTTGTAGTTCCAAAAGTAATCCGGAGAAAAATAGAAAGATTTGAATGGATACAGTTTAGTTGAAAGGAATTTATTGACACGTGTTTCTATAACAGTTACATAACCTAAAACAGCTATCTACAAACTTTTAGTTATGCAGACATTCAATATTTCAATGTTATTGTTTACTGTCATTTCATCAGAATAATATTACTGAGGACCTATTTAGTTTTTATAGAGAATATTAGGAGGAAGGGGTGAAGTTGTTAGAAGAATAGTTGAAGGAGTGGTTTTTCGATAGCAGTGAGAATTCTTGGTGGCAGTGATTAATTAGATTCCCATCTGTTGTTTTGACATTTTTTATAGAATATATTATTGGTTATTTTTCTAAATCTATAGAAGGATTAGAGATAGTAAAGATATGCGTGGTTGGTTTTGTGTTTGCACTTAACATTCAGACTTAAATTTTTCTTTCAAGTGTACGTATTCTTTCACCCACGCATTCACACACAAATATATTTGCACACCTCTACAAAATACATATACTCACAGTTCACATATTCATACTTACATATATATACACATGCATACACATATATATACACACATGTATTCATGTACATACATACGCGCTCATGTGTATACATTTTCATACTCAACTTATCTTTATATATACACACGTATAGACACACACATATATACATACATACTCTAGTCCATGTGTACACACATACACATACATACACATCCATATACACATACATACATACACATATATATATATACATATATACATATATATATATATACATATATATATATATATATATACACATACATATATACACACATATACACACACACACATATATATATATATATATATAAGCACTTTAATACATGAATACACTTACATCTAACTATACACATCAAACATATATATATATTTACTTATTTATATACATTTTCACATATATATACATACTTATGGACGTTTTTAGACACATTCATTATCGCATATTTGTACCTATTCTCATCAGCATATCTTTTCATTATTAGTATGGTAATTTAAGGTTATTAATATATGTTGAGAAGAGATTGTTTTTATATTTTTCTAACTAGATTAAGGTTTATATAGTTGGGGGATGTCCCTCTTTTATGTAATATTCTGCTTGTAGTGGGAAAAAAAGGGTTTTAGTTCTGTGACGGCAGAATAATGTTCGTTCAATTCTGTTATTCAGCAGTTTCTTCTTGTGTGTGATTATGTAATAAATCTCAAGATTACACAATTTGCAGAAATTTTGGCTCCTGGAAAAGCTCTGGGTTTTAGCTAATTTTTCCCATTTTAGGGTAAACTTTTGATTGCTATCCCTGAGCGTCCAAGCTTTTTCTGCTAAAGTTGTTACATTTCTTTGGCTCTGATGTTTTATTGAGTAAGAATGCCTATACAATCGAGATTTAAACGATGTTGCCGTTGATCCCACGTAATACCACTCGTTGCCTCCGGATTTAATGGTACACTTATAAATAATATTTTTTTCCAGGCAGTTATTGCCGAGGGGGCAGTTGTCAGGATAGGTGCAGTTACAGTTGTGTACGTTGGGTTTTCTCTGGAGTAGTATTGCGGACGAACTTAGGTGTGGTTTATTTATGTTCTGTAGTGTATTGTCTACTGTTTTTTTGGGGTTCTTTGTACTTAAGTTCTTAGTGTTTTCGTTTAACCTTCTAGTATTGATCTTTTTTATGTGTTGTTCAAGGTTTAACGCTGTAGAGTATGACAGTCTTATAGTGGTAGGGTTTAGGATTTTGTGGTATTTGTGTGATGTGGGAAAATGTCTTTTAATTATTTTAAAGAAGAGTACTGGTAAATTCGTACTAATGGAGCTATTGTATTCGGGGTTATACCATAAGTACTCTTTGCATCGCTTTCTATTAGTTTTGTTTGTTGGTTTACTGGTGTGCATACTATGGTAGTAAGTGTGGTTTGGTGTTGTGTTATTATATCTACCTATGTGGGATTTATTTTGGGTGTTTTGATTGTTCCCATCTATGTACTCTATTTTGTTGAGGTAGCCTGCTTTACTAAGGGCGTTATCGTAGTACTCGGCGTGTTCCTTAAATACTTGTATGTTAGAAGATAGACCCGAGATTCTAAGGGAAATATTTTTAGGGATAGATTTAATTATAGAGATGGGGTGGTTAGACCCAACATTTACGTATTTGAGATTTTCATTCAATTTATGAAACGGTTTAATCAAACCAGAGTTTAAATTGAGTGTGACATCCAGGAAGTTAACTACTTTAAGGTTGTATTCATATGTTATAGTTAGTCCTATTTCGAGTAGTAGTTTTCTTATATCTTTGCGTTGTTTTTCTAGTTTTTGGTTATTAAGGTTTTTAGCTAGGAGGAGAACATCGTCGCGGTATATTCCGCCGTGGAGATTGCTGAATTTTTCCTGGAGTCTAAAGGCGATAAATAACCCCACAATATCAGTTATTTCCGCCGAATCGTTAGAGCCCATTGTTATGTCAAAGTTAGAGGGTCTATCTTTACGTACCCAATAACTGTTCTCAAATTTGACTATAGTTTTCCTAGCTTCTAATATAATCTTAATTTCATCGTTTGTAAGGTCGGAGTTATCCTTAGCAAACTTAATGGCTCTATTCAAAGTTTCGGGTGATATCGATGAGTAATATTCATCGATATCAAACTGGATAAACTTAGATTTATTCTTATTGCTAATGCTATTAAACCATCTTATTGCTTCTTGGGTCTTCCCCCAGAGTTTAATGTTAACCTTAGCCTTAATTTGGGGGATGATTCTATCTAAGATATATTTGCTTATTTTTCCTATATCTGATTTAGAGGGGCAGATTAATCTAATTTTAGGGTCATTATCAAAGTTTACCTTGTGGTCCTTAAGATTGAAAGTGGGTACCGCCGGTAAGAGTGGTCCTGTCCTATCTTCGATTCCGAGATTTTTCACTATTTCGAATGCCTCATCATTGATGTGCTTAAGGGTTACTTCACTCGTTTTTCTATATTTTTTATGTAATTTGAGAACATAAATTGAATGAAAATCTCAAATACGTAAATGTTGGGTCTAACCACCCCATCTCTATAATTATGAACTTAATCCTTAAAATTAAATTCAAAGGACGCAACACCAACAGCAAATTACAGAAAGATATAAAAAAACTACTGGACGACCTTAAAAACACCAAAGGAATTGTAGTAAAAGCGGACAAAACATCAAACCTGTACACTATGGATTGCACTACATACAACAACTTCATTCGAAAAGAATTACATAAAAAATATAGAAAAACGAGTGAAGTAACCCTTAAGCACATCAATGATGAGGCATGCGAAATAGTGAAAAATCTCGGAATCGAAGATAGGACAGGACCACTCTTACCGGCGGTACCCACTTTCAATCTTAAGGACCACAAGGTAAACTTTGATAATGACCCTAAAATTAGATTAATCTGCCCCTCTAAATCAGATATAGGAAAAATAAGCAAATATATCTTAGATAGAATCATCCCCCAAATTAAGGCTAAGGTTAACATTAAACTCTGGGGGAAGACCCAAGAAGCAATAAGATGGTTTAATAGCATTAGCAATAAGAATAAATCTAAGTTTATCCAGTTTGATATCGATGAATATTACTCATCGATATCACCCGAAACTTTGAATAGAGCCATTAAGTTTGCTAAGGATAACTCCGACCTTACAAACGATGAAATTAAGATTATATTAGAAGCTAGGAAAACTATAGTCAAATTTGAGAACAGTTATTGGGTACGTAAAGATAGACCCTCTAACTTTGACATAACAATGGGCTCTAACGATTCGGCGGAAATAACTGATATTGTGGGGTTATTTATCGCCTTTAGACTCCAGGAAAAATTCAGCAATCTCCACGGCGGAATATACTGCGACGATGTTCTCCTCCTAGCTAAAAACCTTAATAACCAAAAACTAGAAAAACAACGCAAAGATATAAGAAAACTACTACTCGAAATAGGACTAACTATAACATATGAATACAACCTTAAAGTAGTTAACTTCCTGGATGTCACACTCAATTTAAACTCTGGTTTGATTAAACCGTTTCATAAATTGAATGAAAATCTCAAATACGTAAATGTTGGGTCTAACCACCCCATCTCTATAATTAAATCTATCCCTAAAAATATTTCCCTTAGAATCTCGGGTCTATCTTCTAACATACAAGTATTTAAGGAACACGCCGAGTACTACGATAACGCCCTTAGTAAAGCAGGCTACCTCAACAAAATAGAGTACATAGATGGGAACAATCAAAACACCCAAAATAAATCCCACATAGGTAGATATAATAACACAACACCAAACCACACTTACTACCATAGTATGCACACCAGTAAACCAACAAACAAAACTAATAGAAAGCGATGCAAAGAGTACTTATGGTATAACCCCGAATACAATAGCTCCATTAGTACGAATTTACCAGTACTCTTCTTTAAAATAATTAAAAGACATTTTCCCACATCACACAAATACCACAAAATCCTAAACCCTACCACTATAAGACTGTCATACTCTACAGCGTTAAACCTTGAACAACACATAAAAAAGATCAATACTAGAAGGTTAAACGAAAACACTAAGAACTTAAGTACAAAGAACCCCAAAAAAACAGTAGACAATACACTACAGAACATAAATAAACCACACCTAAGTTCGTCCGCAATACTACTCCAGAGAAAACCCAACGTACACAACTGTAACTGCACCTATCCTGACAACTGCCCCCTCGGCAATAACTGCCTGGAAAAAAATATTATTTATAAGTGTACCATTAAATCCGGAGGCAACGAGTGGTATTACGTGGGATCAACGGCAACATCGTTTAAATCTCGATTGTATAGGCATTCTTACTCAATAAAACATCAGAGCCAAAGAAATGTAACAACTTTAGCAGAAAAAGCTTGGACGCTCAGGGATAGCAATCAAAAGTTTACCCTAAAATGGGAAAAATTAGCTAAAACCCAGAGCTTTTCCAGGAGCCAAAATTTCTGCAAATTGTGTAATCTTGAGATTTATTACATAATCACACACAAGAAGAAACTGCTGAATAACAGAATTGAACGAACATTATTCTGCCGTCACAGAACTAAAACCCTTTTTTCCCACTACAAGCAGAATATTACATAAAAGAGGGACATCCCCCAACTATATAAACCTTAATCTAGTTAGAAAAATATAAAAACAATCTCTTCTCAACATATATTAATAACCTTAAATTACCATACTAATAATGAAAAGATATGCTGATGAGAATAGGTACAAATATGCGATAATGAATGTGTCTAAAAACGTCCATAAGTATGTATATATATGTGAAAATGTATATAAATAAGTAAATATATATATATGTTTGATGTGTATAGTTAGATGTAAGTGTATTCATGTATTAAAGTGCTTATATATATATATATATATATGTGTGTGTGTGTATATGTGTGTATATATGTATGTGTATATATATATATATATATATGTATATATATATATATGTATATATGTATATATATATATGTGTATGTATGTATGTGTATATGGATGTGTATGTATGTGTATGTGTGTACACATGGACTAGAGTATGTATGTATATATGTGTGTGTCTATACGTGTGTATATATAAAGATAAGTTGAGTATGAAAATGTATACACATGAGCGCGTATGTATGTACATGAATACATGTGTGTATATATATGTGTATGCATGTGTATATATATGTAAGTATGAATATGTGAACTGTGAGTATATGTATTTTGTAGAGGTGTGCAAATATATTTGTGTGTGAATGCGTGGGTGAAAGAATACGTACACTTGAAAGAAAAATTTAAGTCTGAATGTTAAGTGCAAACACAAAACCAACCACGCATATCTTTACTATCTCTAATCCTTCTATAGATTTAGAAAAATAACCAATAATATATTCTATAAAAAATGTCAAAACAACAGATGGGAATCTAATTAATCACTGCCACCAAGAATTCTCACTGCTATCGAAAAACCACTCCTTCAACTATTCTTCTAACAACTTCACCCCTTCCTCCTAATATTCTCTATAAAAACTAAATAGGTCCTCAGTAATATTATTCTGATGAAATGACAGTAAACAATAACATTGAAATATTGAATGTCTGCATAACTAAAAGTTTGTAGATAGCTGTTTTAGGTTATGTAACTGTTATAGAAACACGTGTCAATAAATTCCTTTCAACTAAACTGTATCCATTCAAATCTTTCTATATATATATATATATATATATATATATATATATATATATATATATAAATATAAGAGAGTATTGAAGTTTGCTTGAAGCATTGTGGAACAATAAGTAAATATCTTTAAGTCGTTTGGAAGCCTCGACAAAGCAAATGGGTAAATCTCCGGGTAGCAAGGTCCGGTGGTGGAGAGAGAGATGTAAGTGGGTGTACGTTGAGATGCGTGGTGTGTATAATATGTGTGAGATGTGTAGAATGAAGGGAAGAGTATAAAGGATAAAATAAAAATAGCAACACAAGAGAGAGTTAACTTGGGAGAGATTTAATAGTCCCTATATATTTCGGAGTCGCATCCATCAACTGGGGTTTTTTTCCGGGGTGAGGGAAAAGGTTGTCTGTCGGACAAGTCCGGAACGCGTCTTTCGCTGTTTGTTGTTTTGAATATCTGAGGTATTCGGCAGAGCGCGCGTGCGCGTGAAATGGGGTCGGTCGTACAGAGGTCAGCGGCCGAATGAGGGAGTGGGATGGCGCTAGCTGTCAGTCCATTCTCTGCCTGTTTGTTAAATGTTACTGTGTGTGTGTGCGTGTGTTGTTGTCTCGCTTGAGTGTGTGTGTTGTGTGTGTGTGTGTTGTTGCCTTGTTCATCTGTATTGGCAGTGTAGTATGTTCGTATGGTGGAATGCTACTGTGTGTGTGCGCGCGTGTGTGTGTAGTTGTCTCGTTGCGTGTGTGTGTGTGTGTGCGTGTGTTGTGTGTTGTTGCATCGCTTGTTAACTTAAACCAGCCATTTCATTTCGCTTCTCTCTGATCGGTTGTTTATTTGCGGTGCAGTCGTTTCATAAAAAGCGCTTCCTTGATACGTAACGTGCCGACGTTTCTTTCAGTCGCTAGAATTGTGACAATCGGCCTTCCGTCTTTGTTTCCGCATTTGTCTATGAGTTTCCGGAAAGACGAGGCCCTGGTTTTAGTGTGTTCCTTGATCCCGATGTGCAAAGGTCGAATTGTGCTACCTATGTAGTATTGGTTGCACCTGTCACATTCTATCTTATACACGACGTATGTGCGTAGGCAACAGTTAGCATGGCGTATCGGGCAGTCTCTGACGGAGCATGCGTCAGTAGATTTTTCGGGTTTCCTGGAGAGGCATCTTGGCAGGGAGGGGCCCGAGTGGGCCAGGTGGATGTCGAGGCCCTCCCTCCGTATAGCCTTGCGGATAGCGTTGGTGGTTTTCTCGCCCAGGTGTGGCATTTTAAGGAAGCACTTGCCTTGGGTGCTTCTCTGTCTCTTGCGTCTGGTGTCTCCTATTCTGCCTGTGATCGAGGTAGGGTACCCGTTCGTCTCCAGCACCTCGAGGAATCGCTTGGTATGAGTGACACCACTCGCGGGATCGCTGCATCTGTTTTTGATTCGCGCGATCTCGTTCGTGATGTATCCTCTTTTGGCACTGTTAGAGAGGGCGGACTTGTAGTGAACGAATAGGTCCCTGCAGGCTGCCTTTCTATAGAAGTTGCAGTGGATCCCTCCTTGTTCCGTGGTGTTGATTCGGAAGTCAAGGAGGGCAAGTGACCCGTCTTCGTTGGGGTGTTCAACACTGAAGTCAATGTTCTCGTCCGTGTTGTTGAACGTCTCATAGATTCTGTTCGCCGTGTCTTGGGAAGATGTGAGGATGAGGATATCGTCCACGTATCTTGAGAAAAAGGCTACGGCGTTGGGGTGGCAGGCATTGAGTGCCTTGCGTTCGAGGTTGTCCATGTAGGAGATCGCTAGCACACCTGATAGGCTTGATCCCATGGGCAATCCCGAGGTTTGTTGGTATATTTGGTCAAGGAATCCGAAGTAGGTGTTGTCGACGACGATGGATAGGAGTTGGTGGATGTCAGTGGTGGTGAGCCCGAAGCAGTGTAGGTCGGTGGATTGGACGCGTTCCATTAGTATATATATATATATATATATATATATATAAAATAAGTCCATAGAATCATTAGATAAATTATATACAGTATTTCTTCTCCCAATCAGCATAAATCAACCACACAAAAAATCATTTAAACGAGGCTATAAGTTTAAAATATACTTATGAAGAAATAATAGGTAAATGATATAGCTTATTATCTGCGACTCACAGCTACAGAAAATTCATCCAGTATTTCTGATAGCCTGTAGAATTTGACTAGACATATATTTAATCAGATAAAATTAGGTATAAAATTAAAGTTAGAAGAAAGAATGTACATAAACATACCAAAATAACCAAAATATCTCTACTATCGGCAGTTTCATTCCATTTTTGGATCTAATGATTCTCTAGACTTATTTTTGATATATTGCTCTGATTGCTAATTATTTATTTAATTAATTCGTCATTGAACCACACCGTGAATGGTTGCCAAAAATATACACATATCTATGGCTCTGTCTAGTTTATGTGTATATATCCTTTAAATTTTGTATACTCCCGTAAGGTTGAGTAAAACTTTAGGCAGTATTTGGCAGCGCTTTCTAGCATCCAGCCTACTCGCCGACAGGCACCAATCATAAACTTTCTGCCTTGACCACAAGCCACGTGACGATTCTTAGCCATTTTGAATTCGTTTCTGGCGGAGATCTTGTAAGAAAAATCTTTGTCCAATTGAGTTTATCTCCTGATGATTTCCAATCTCGTTGATTTATCCAAGATCGGATACATCCAAAAATGGAATGAAACTGCCGGTAGTAGAGATATTTTGATGATTTTGGTATGTTTATGTATATTTTTTCTTCTAACTTTAATTGTATACCTAATTATGTATGGTTAACTATATGTCTAGTCAATTTCTACAGGCTATCAGAAATACTGGATAAATTTTCTGTAGCTGTGAGTCGCGAATAATAAGCTATATCATTTACCTATTATTTCTTCATAAACTTATAGCCTCGTTTAAATGATTTTTTGGTGGTTGATTTATGCTGATTGGGAGAAGAAATACTGTATATAATTTATCTAATGATTCTATGGACTTATTTTTTATATATTGCTCTGATGGTTAATTATTTATTTAATTAATTCGTCATTGAGCTACACCGTGAATGGTTGCCAAAGATATACATATATCTATGGCTCTGTCTAGTTTATGTGTATAAACCCTTTAAATTTTATATATATATATAATGTTTGGTGGGATTTGTTTACGTATCCAGGGAACTTCGCCCGTATATCTCCACTATTATTTGTATAGACTGACTGTTTTTATTGTAATTAGCATCGGGAATCACTTACGTCATACTAATACATGCGGAGATGAGAGTGGGTATAGAGAGTGTTAATAACCCGACCGCGGCGGCATATATATATATATATATATATATATATATATATATATATACACATACATACATACATACATACATACATACATACATACATACATACATACATACATACATACATATAACCTATAGATGTATGGCGTTTTCGTTAGGTGGAAAATATTTGACAGAACTTTATCCTTTGGGGAATGTTTTAAATTGAATGGAGACAATTGTTGTGTTGCTGAAAACAGGAAGAAATGTCTAACTGCAGTCGAGCAGGTGACACTTCAACCGAATTAATCTTTCTTAAACTCACGTAACTTTGGCTGCCAACAAATATTTCACGAACTTTATGGAAGCCAAGAGTGGGGATAGCTGAATTAAATGTGTGAATACAGCTGAATATGCCTCATTTTAAACTTTTCCATTAGCTTTATCAATGTATATATGAAGTGTAATGATTCCCATTAGAGTTTGAAACTACAACGTGTCCTTAACATCTAAAGAGTTTTCGTATTGCTACATAAAGCTTGACAAGTTTTACAAGTTTCTGTGTCTTTCTAATTTAACACAAGAAAAAAATTGACTTTTTTTGTGTGTAACATAGCGCATTTATATTCCGTGTTATGTTTCAAGAAATGTCACGTTAATATTAAATTACGACCGCCTGCGGTTCCTTTTAACATTTCTATAACAATATCACGAGAATGGTACAAAAACTAGAAATCAAACAGACAAGACAATAGAAGTGATATAAATTTAGGAGTTTAGGGGGAAATTATCTGAATTATTTTCTTTGGGATTTAAGATGCAATCTCTACCGACTGGGCGAATCCAACGTCACATATCCTATAGGAAATTGTGATTTACCACGTTTCAGATAAAAACCAGAGACCGAAACTTTGGCCTTTTGCTTTTTCTCGTAGTAATTATGTTTATGTTATGTTTATTATTAATTATTAATATTTTATTTTTGAATGAGATTATGTTTTATTTCTTACTGAGCTTTATCAAGTTTGATGGAGAATTATCAATGAAGTGTTTTAACAACAATCAATAATTTAGCGCTTCTCCTACTCCAGAAGATGTTCTTCTTCTGAACATGTGCCTTATTTTAAATTCCTGTTCCTGCCACTGCTGCTGTTGTTGCTGTTGTTGTTCTCCAGCCTTCAATCACAAGTGATTGAACAGACCTATGCTCAAGAGCATTAAAATTGATTCCAACACATCTTTACATTTGGCAAAGTATATCTAAGACTATATTACTCCGTGTCAATTTTTTTTTTTTTCAGATAGTAGTGTTAAGATTTCAGATAGTTTTGATTATTATTTCTAGCAATTGTAGTGACCATGCAGAGGTTTCCCTAATTGGTTCCTTTTATAATATTCAGATTTATCTGCTTATGGAAATGATATTCAAACAATATAATTAGAGAGTTAATTGCTTCAGTAATTTATATTGCCATTAGTGCTGTAGGATATATATTCTAAATAAATACTTTTGTCAACGTTTATCAAACTATATCACAGTGTCTCCTATATAAACCAAGGTGAGGAATTAACAACTCAAATAGAAGAATTTGCCGTACTATTTATTGTCTCTGTACTCTGAACTTTTTCTCCTATTCCTTCCGTCATCTGGTTTACCCTAACCCAAACCCCAAGTAAAGGTGACGAAATCCACTCACTTTTAAGCATTCGAACCAGCCTGTTGTTAGCAGATACCTTCCTCCTTCCCTCCCACTTGATTCTAAGGCTCTGAAAAGAGTTCAGGGTGCTGTCCTGCCACCCTATCTGTTGAAGCAATATATATTTGTAAGGTAGTAGAGACAACTATTCTTTCTTTGTTGTCTTTTACTTGGAGACTTGACTAGGCTGAGCTGTGAGAAAGTTGAGACGAATCGCAGTCTCTAAACTGACAGAAAAAATCGGATGCTCTTCTTACATAATAAAATAATTACATTAAAGGACAATGTTAGAGAAAAACATAAAATAACTGATTTGTTATTTATTTCGTTTCATTGAATAGCGTAATTTGTTTTGTTTTCAAATAAAAAATAAATAAATAAAATCAATATGAAATTACTCAAAGAACTTCTATAAGGCAAGGTGATCGATTTGGCAGAGTCGGTAGAGCAGTGGTTATTTGTTCTTGACCTCTGTGTTCAAATCGTACAGATTTCCATCTCCTTTCTTTGGGGGAGCGATAAAGAAAGTCCTAGCTAGTGCAGCCCACTGACAATCCAGCTATCATCTTGGATGTTCCACTGGATCAAAGGAAAGGAGGGAAGGTCGAGAGAATGTAACGGCTTACAACTCTATAGGCACCTAAAAATCCTTAACAACAAAAGGCATGGTACATGCTACCAAGTCATACTCGATTGTGAATGAGGAGTGTACATTTTCTCATAAGAGACATCAACATAAAAAATGGAGCTTGCAAATGATGATGATGAAAATGATTCCGTTGATGATTTCGTAAACAATGTTTTTCAGATAATACAAAGGAGAATTTTACAATTATAATTTTAAGATAATGAGGAATAATATGTGAGACAATATACTACTAACGGGGGAGATAACAAAACAATGTCTAACAAGTATATAATTTAGTAATGAATATGGAAATTACAGGGTAATTATGGAAGTAGATTTCACAAGTAATTTTCAGAACATTGTTAGAAAAATGCAAGAGGTTTCAGATTGTCATTGCTTTAATAATAGACGTTGAAATTCAAATGGCATTTGTGAAGGGTGAAAATAATAGAAACATAATTTCTCACGCTTTCGCTCACTCTTTCTCTCGCTCACTCTTTCGCTATTTCTTTCGCTCACTCTTTCTCTCACTCTTTCGCTCACTCTTTCTCTCACTCTTTCGCTCTTTCTTTCGCTCATTCTTTCTCTCACTCTTTCTCTCACTCTTTCTCTCACTCTTTCGCTCACTCTTTTTCTCACTCTTTCGCTCTTTCTTTCTCTCACTCTTTCTCTCACTCCTTCACTCTCTTTTTCTCTCACTCTTTGGCTCACTCTTTCTCTCTCTTTCTCTCGCTCTTTCGCTCACTCTTTCTCTCACTCTTTCTCTCTCTTTTTCTCTCATTCTTTCGCTCACTCTTTCTCTCACTATTTCTCTCTCTCTTTCTCTCACTATTTCGTTCACTCTTTCTCTCACTATTTTTCTCACTCTTTCTCTCACTCTTTCGCTCACTCTTTCTCTCACTCACTCTCTCACTCTTTCTCTCGCTCTTTCTCTCACTCTTTCTCTCGCTCTTTCTCTCACTCTTTCTCTCACTCTTTCTCTCTCGCTCTTTTTCTCTCACTCTTTCTCTCACTCTTTCTCTCACTCTTTCTTTCTCTCACTCTTTCTCTCACTCTTTCTCTCGCTCTTTCTTTCGCTCACTCTTTCTCTCACTCTTTCTCTCGCTCTTTCTTTCGCTCACTCTTTCTCTCACTCTTTCTCTCGCTCACTCTTTCTCTCACTCTTTCGCTCTTTCTTTCTCTGACTCTTTCGCTCTTTCTTTCGCTCACTCTTTCTCTCACTCTTTCTCTCTCACTCTTTCTCTCACTCTTTCTCTCTCACTCACTCTTTCTCTCACTCTTTCTCTCTCACTCTTTCTCTTTCACTCTTTCTCTAACTCTTTCACTCACTCTTTCTCTCTCGCTCTTTCTCTCACTCTTTTTTTCTCGCTTTTTTTCCCTCGCTATCCTCCTCACACATATATGTATATGCGCGATAAGTCAACGACCAGAACCAACAAAGCTGCCCACTAAGGTGTTATATATTAGTTTCACACGTGATATAGCAGGAAACGAATCTTAACTTTTCAGGCGTTCGTCCTTCATTAGAAGATAGAATGAATGACAGAAAAGAATAAAGCAAAAAGAAGAATGAACAGAAAGTGAAAAAAAGTATTTTTTACGGAAACACACACACACACACACACACACACACACACACACACACACACACACACACACACACACACACACACACACACACACACACACACACACATATACCACACACATATACACATACCGCATACACATACACATACCGCATACACATATACACATATACACATATACGCATACCGCATACGCATACCGCATACACATATACATATACCGCATACACATATACACATACCGCATACACATATACACATACCGCATACACATATACACATACCGCATACACATATACCCATACCGCATACACATATACACATACCGCATACACATATACACATACCGCATACACATATACACATACCGCATACACATATACACATATACACATACCGCATACACATACCGCATACACATATACACATACGCACATACCGCATACACATACCGTATACACATATACTCATATACACATACGCACATATATAGCAGTAAAGACGAATGCGTGTGTATGATCCTATGCGTACTTCTAGGAATATATTTCAATTTTTATGAAACTACCATCACCAGTTTTCTCGTTTAGAGAGTTGGAGAATATATAATATTTGGAAGACGTAATCCATAAATATTTTAGTCAATGATACCAGTTGATATAGTGTTACAAAACTATCTCCTATTCACAATTTAGTATTCACTATTCTAGCAGTGTAAGAATCACCACATATATAACGAGATATTTATTCATTTATGCTAAGTCAGAAAGATGTCATAATTTAATATTCCTTACAATGGAAGTGCAATGGCAGCTGCGATATAAACTACATCAGTATAGTTGCTACAGTATTTTATTTAGTAATATTTCTTAATTATGTAATATTCATTTTTGATGTTGACACTGTTTTGGGGGTATGGAAATAAATGACATGGATCTCCGTCAGTTTCGTTTATTTGAAATGGCTATGGGATCGATCTCTTATCACTCTCATGAATGGTGGGGCCACCATGTTGATATGTCCATCTCTCTCCAGTCTGGAGCTTAACCGATTTCTTCCATAGAGAGGGAAAGAGAGAGTGAATAAAAGAGGTATAGAAGAAACATAAACACCGGTACTATATTTATGGACGCTAAGTGACGAAAGGCAAAGTTGACCTCTGCGGAATTTGAAATCAGAGCACAGAGCACAGAACATCAGAGCTCAATAACACCCAACATTCGCTCCACCGTTCTAATGACTGGCAACTCACCGCCTCACTTCTTATCAATAATTGTTCTGATTTAGGCACAAACCCAACAATTTTTGAAGGGAGGAGAAAGTCGAATGAATCGACCCCATTTTGTTACTGGTACTTTATATTATCGACTACGTAAGGATGAAAGGTAAAGCTAACCTCGGCTGGATTTGAACGTGTAAAGGGCTATGACTATATGCCGCAATGTATGTGGTTCGACGCTCTACCGATACTGCGCATCCACCGCCCTGTCATGTGTGTATTTATTTAATATTTATGTGGAGAGATTAAGAGCAAGTACTTATTTACTTGATATAACAGCTATGTCACTACAACCATTTTATTTTCAATATGTACATCGGCTATTTCCGTACGTAGCACATATGTATATGTTGAACATATAAACTTCTTACGGTTATAGCTTGTGTATATTTTTCATCATATTTTTTGTTGTAATGCTATTAACTTATATACATTCTTACTTATACATATTGGCTTTATTTCTACACATACAGTAAAATAGTTAATTATATAATATTCATGACATGCGTGTGTCTGTTTCAGTGTATGTCTGTGCCAGTGTGTATGTGTGTAACTATGTCGGTGTGTATGTGTGTGACTGTCTGTGTGCGTGTGTTTGAGCTGCATTTACTACTCACTGTTTAAGAGTTAGTTCCGTGGTCCCGGGACGGACAGAATGGAGAAGATATTTCTCCGGAGGATGGTGAGAGAGACGTGTTGGAACAGACACTCCAGCACATGGGGCTCTCACTTGCGGTTGGCTAACTACGCCCCGATTGTTTTATGTAGGGATGTGGTCCGGGAGCCAAGAACGGCGGAAGTCTCTACTGCTATAAATTTGACAAGAA
>OZ024742.1:3623774-3648774 GCA_964016885.1 Eledone cirrhosa | reverse complement strand
TAGACATTAAGGACAGTACAGGACAATACCGGACGGTACAAATGGGCATTTCTGCGTGTAAAAAACAAGAAACAGAGGATGTAATAATAGAACAATGAAAAAATTCCCCAATAGGGGGGAGACTTCCGAGGGACATTCGTGGAGAAAGCCCATTAAGAAGCCACAGTGACCCTGACCACCAGGGCAAGTGCCCTCGCCCAGTTTTCCACCTTTAATTTACAGACACATACTCAGAGTAGGCCCATTCAGTCGGGCCATTCTTGCCTCTCTCACCCATCTTTCAACAAAATGCCGGGAAAGGAGCACTTCCCTTTCTACCCTGATTTTCCTTTTCAAATGAAATTTGAAAAAGTTAATCAGGGCATCACCGAAGAGGTAAGTGCTCGTCTTCAGCCCTTTCAAACGTGTCCACCATACTAATAATAATAATAATAATTTTTGATTTTTTTTGACCGGGTCATCAAATCAGTCTATTTATATCTTTTGATGCCTTCCTCTTTTAGTGGGGTACTACGATGCCTGTCTTAACAGGCGGTAGTGGGAGAGAATAATTGCGGTAGCGATAATGAGGCAGTGGTGATGGTGGTGGTGGTGGTGCTGCTGTGCTAGTAGTACTTAGCAGGAGGTAGTGGGAGAGAATAGCGGCGGTAGCGATAATGAGGCAGTGGTGGTGGTGATGTGATCGTAGTACTGTAGTGATGGTGTTGAAGTTGAAGTCGAAATAGAAGTTGAGGTAACTTGACTAGAGTTTTTGGCGTGGCAGTGTTGAAGGTGTTGGTGGTGAAATTATTTGCCTGTCTGTCCACTTAGCCATTTTGCCATTTTTCTCTTTTTCAACTATAACATTTCAGATCCAAAATTAAATATTAAATATTGGGGCCCTATGCTGTAATATGATGCGTTGTGGCATGCTGAGCGTAAACTGTAAAAATCAAAAAGTTACGGGAGCGATTCCATAACGATATATCCACCATGTAGCAAAGAGTGCAAAAATTAGGCGATACGAGACCAGAGTCAGTCAGTATAGACAGAACCGCATGTTTGACAACAACCAGAAGATGTTATTTGGACAGCTTGAAGGGAAAGAAAGAGGCAACGACTAGATCCCTAAGGCGGAACAAACTAAAACATTCTGGAGAGGAATATGGGAGCAGGATGTTAAACATAATGACCAGGCAGTGTGGATTGAGACAGTACAAAAGGAGATTAGTGAACAGGAACACCAACAAACTGATTGGAGCATCACAGTTGAAACTCTTAAGGGGCAGGCCAAAAAACTAACCAACTGGAAATCACCAGGCCCAGATGGTGTGCAGGGGTATTGGATTAAAAATATAAGATCCCTCCACCCGAAACTGACAACCATGTTCAATGACTGCTTGATGTCAGGTGAGGTACCAGAGTGGTTTACAAAAGGTACCACAGTTCTGGTAATGAAAGACCGAATCAAGGTTAATGATGTTACCAACTATAGACCTATCACATGTCTGTCCGTAATGTGGAAACTGTTAACAAGCATTGTGTTTGAGGAAATCTACCATCACCTCCACACAAACAACTTGTTACCGGACGAACAGAAAGGATGCCGAAAGAAGACCCGTAGTACAAAGGGCCAGTTACTTGTTGATAAGATGGTAATGAGGAATTTGCAAGAGGAGACACACTGGTCTTTCCATGGGATGGATAGACTACAAAAAGGCATTTGACATGGTGCCTCATTCTTGGATCACCAAAAGCCTAGAGATCTTCAAGGTGGCAGATAACATCAGACAGTTGTTGAGCAAAAGTATGAAGTCCTGGAAAACAGAGTTAACATCAGCTGGAGAATCCTTGGGAGGCGTGAACATCAAGAGAGATATCTTCCATGGAGATAGTCTGTCCCCTCTGTTCTTTGTCTTTGCCCATTATAATGCGAAAAATGAGAGCAGGATACAAGTTGGGAAAAGGAGATCGTACCATCAATCACCTCCTCTTCATGGACGATCTTAAGCTCTTCGGGAAGAGTGAGAAGGAGTTGGATATGCTTGTTGACACTGTCCATATTTTCAGCAATGATATATGTATGCAATTTGGTATTAGTAAGTTTGGAGTCCTTGTGATGAAGTGGGGGTAAATTGAGCAGAAGCAACGGAATCCAGGTACTAACAGGTGAGATGATAAAGGAAATTGACACTGAAGAAGGATACAAGTATTTGGGTGTTCTGGAGGCTGATGACATCAAGAACAAAAAAATGAAGGAATTGATAAGATCTGAATACATTCGGAGCGTAAGGAGCGTATTAAAATCACATTAAAATCACTTCCTCCTTGGGTGGTATTGATTTAGCAGTTATTGTTGACTTACCAATTTTTCTGTAGAAGTTTGTTTGGTTGTTTTTGAACATATTATTGTCCTTATAGAATCTAGATCGTTTTTCAAAGCGCCTTATACGAGCAGCTTTGGCCGACACTTTTTGCTTGATTATTTCTATCAGCATGTCTATGTCACATGTTGATTTTATACTGTACTTTTTTTTCAATTTTCTAAGTTTAGTTTGTTTAACATGTTCACCTACTTTATAGTTTGTTAACATTTCTATGTCAGATCGGAGAAGGTTTATTTGGCGATTGATGTTCTCTTGCCAAGTAGATTTCTTGTGGGAATTCCTTTGTTTTTTCATCTTCACTCCACATAAGTGAGTGGTGACTTTAGCCGATGCATAATAGAGATGATTTAAATCAGTAATGTTTAGTTTGTTTGTGATGATAATGTTTTTGAGAATTATGTTAGTCTTGTGTATTATCTTTTGGTTCTGTTTGGAGTTCTGGATCTTAGGGAGGGTGTCTCGTTGCCCCATGTCAGATTCTTTCATTTTCATACATTCGATCATAATTTCCTCCTTCAAGTTGGCAAGTTCATTCTCATTCATTTCTTTATCATTTACGATCTCATTATTTTCACTTGGAGTTTCATCCTGAGCATGCACTCCCTCCACTTTTTCGATCCTTTCTTTAATTTGTTCTGTTGCCAGTGATTCCGCCCCAACCCTGGGATTCGAAGTGTTACAATTTAACTCGTTTTCACTGACACATGTTTCATTTTCCCTTCGCTGACTTTGTGCTAATAGCTTGATCTGAACAATTTCTATATCAGTTAGTAACTTTTTTCTTACAATATTTCTTCGTATATTGGCTAGTTTGTTACTGTCAATATAGCCTCTGTTTTCGGGATGTTTCTTTTTCCAGTTGATATATGTCTGTTCTGTATTCGATATATTTGATGGGTAGTACATGGCAGTGTAGAAAGCCTCAAGGACTTCTTTATTATCTTCCCTTAACCATTTTTCTCTCTTTTTCTTTGGATTTCTTGGTGGTGAGCATGGAGGGCCAACAGTAGGAGTATTCCGGTTATGGGAGGTCTCCAGCTCCGAAGTGATGGGAAGGTTTGAACCATTAGCTGATTTTTCGACCCCAGTCTGGTTCCTCTCTGAGGGACGCGGCCCTTTTTTACCTGGGTGACGGCCGATCCGGTATGAGATTTTATCATTAGACATTTACTTTATTTTTTCGCGTTTTATCCTTATCCGCCAAGGGGTAATCATTTCGTGTTATCACTTCTAGAACGAGTGTCAACCAAGACTAGAGGGGTCGTTCTCCCCTAGAGACACGGCTATTCCCCGCCGGCCGCCATCCCGGTATTTCTTGGTCACGGGGTTTTCTTTTTGTTGTTTTTTTTTAAATTGTTATTATCATTGCATGGCTTAAGAATGAAATTATTTATAATTGTCTCCACTCCAGGCACAAGGCCAGCAATCACCCAGTGCATTACAATAATATAATATACTTTTTGCTGTAGTTGCCTATTATTGTTGTTGGCTATGTCGGTGGTGGTGCCGGGGCTTTTTATATTGTTGGTGAGGAAGGGGTGAGCCAGCAGTCCCATAGTTGTTGATGTTGACATTTGGCCGGTGGCCAGGTCACTAAGTCAATCTATTTATATCTTTTGCTAGCCTCTCCCTTGTCTAGTGATACCGCCACCTTCCCCTTTCTCTCTCAAGTTAACAGGGGAATAGTGGTGGTAGCAATGAAGGAGTGGTGGCGGCGGCGATGGGATAGTGGTCGCAATGATGGATGGGTGGGGTGGTGGAAGCGGTGGCGTTGTGGTTACTGATATGTAGTATCTATGAGTTTGTGTTCGTATGTTTAATATATATTGTGTTGACATATTCCCGTAAAATTGGAATTAAACATTTTGTTAAAATTTGAGACAATAATAATAGTAATTATTATTATGATGCTGGGATTGATGGTGGTGGTCGTGAAATTGCCGTTATCTGGCTGTTATATTTAGTGTGATGGGATAGGTGGTGTATCAAGTTTCTGGTGTTGGTGAAATTGCTGTTATTTGGCTGTTCTATATAGTGTAGACAGAGGGTGTTTTCTTCCATTTATAACCATTTTCGTTTTTTTTAATACAAAATATATAATACAAAATTGAATATTTGAGCGATACAACAATATAATATGGATCCGAAACTTTATGGGACCTCATTCGGTGGTTTATGCAACATTTGTACTAAGAATTGTTATTTCACAATTGATTTAAATATGTTAAAAATAAAAAAACTTACGGGAGCGATTTCATGACCTTCTACCACCTCGTGCGTCTTCTTCCCTTCTTCTTATTATTATTATTCTTCCCTATTATTATTATTATTATTATTATTATTGTTGTTATTCCTTGAATCTCAGTCATTGATGTTGGTTAACTGGAAAGTCCGTTGGATTGAATATCAAGCCTCTACCTGCAGCCTCAGATATTCAGGACGTATCGGAGGGTTCTTGCTGTTCCAAGCAAGCATGCCTTTTGAAGCGTTCCAAAAAGCGTGAAGGGGCCGATTTTCTTTAACCATCCCTGGAAACTTTTGGAGATAGTCCCCAGTGCGCCTATGACAATCGGGATCACTTTGACTTCATGGCAGTTCCAAATCCTTTTCACCTCCCACTTTAGGTCCTGGTATCGGTTAATTTTCTCCCTCTCCTTCTCTTGCACTCTCGTGTCGAACGGGCAGGCCACATCCACAATCAGACACGATCTTTTTTCTTTGTCCACAACCACCAGGTCAGGTCTATTGTGTTCCAGTTTTTTGTCCGTCTGTATCCTAAAATCCCACAGCACCTTCACCTGATCGTTCTCCATCACCGCCTCTGGCCTATGCTCATACCATTTCTCAGAATGTGGTAAATTGTTTACTTTGCACAGGTGCCAGTGGATCACCCTGCCCATCACATCGTGTCTCCAGCCCTTATAGTGGGTCTGGGCTAGGTGTTTACACTCGGACACAATGTGAGCCACAGTATCCTCTCTCTCTCCACAGATCCCGCACAGTGGGCTAGCCTCCTCCTTGTAAATATGGTGCTTCAACCACTTCGTTTTGAGGGCCTGCTCCTGCGCAGCCATTAGCATTCCTTCTGTAGCCTTTTTGAGGTCTCCTCTTCTCAACCAGTTCCATGTCTGTGGATCTCTAAATTCAGTTTTCTCAAAGAAGGTACTATGAAGGGATTTTCCCTTAAGGCTGCTCTTCCTCCTTGATATTATTTCCTCCTTGGACATCCCCTGGCCTACTGTCCCCTCCTTCAGTACAGTTCTGAGCATTGGCTCCTTACTATAGGTCACGTATTTGTATAGGTTGTTTTTCTCCATCTGAACACAGTCCTCTATGCTGATAATACCTCTTCCACCCTCAGATCTCCTTAGGTAGAGTCTATCGACATCACTCCTCTTGTGGAACATGTTGTAGAGATAGTCAATAGCTTCCTAGTCTTCCTATCCATTTCTTTTTGTTCAGCAACATTCCATCTCAGAATTCCCGCACTGTACCTAATAATAGACACAGCTCGGGAATTTACTGCGCTTATGGCATTTCTGCTGTTCAGATGTGACTTCAATACGCTCCTTATTCTCCGAATGTATTCAGTTCTTAACAATTCCTTCATTTTTTTGTTCTTTATGCCATCAGCCTCCAGAACGCCCAAATACTTGTATCCTTCCTCAGAGTCAATTTCCTTTATCATCTCACCTGTTGATATCTGGATCCCGTTACTTCTGCTCAACCTACCCCTCCTCATCACAATGACTCCACATTTACCAATACCAAACTGCATACATATATCACTGCTGAAAATACGGACAGTGTCAACAAGCACATCCAACTCCTTCTCACTTTTCCCGAAGAGCTTTAGATCGTCCATGAAGAGGAGGTGATTGATGGTAAGCTCTCCCCTTCCCAACTTGTATCCTGCTCTCACTTTTCGCAGCATAATGGTCAAGGGCATCAGGGTAAGGACAAACAACAGAGGGGACAGGCTATCTCCCTGGAAGATAGCTCTCTTGATCTTCACGCTTCCCAAGGATACTCCAGTTGATGTCAACTCTGTCTCCCAGGACCCCATACTCCTGCCTAGCAACTGTCTGATGTTATCTGCCACCCTGAAGATCTCCAGGCTTTTGGTGATCCAAGAATGAGGCACCATGTCAAATGCCTTTCTGTAGTCTATCCATCCCATGGCAAGATCAGTGTGTCTCCTCCTGCAATTCCCCATTACCATCTTATCAATAAGTAACTGGTCCTTTGTACCACGTGACTTCTTTCGGCATCCTTTCTGTTCGTCCGGTAACAAGTTGTTTGTGTGGAGGTGATGGTAGATTTCCTCAGACACAATGCTCGTCAACAGTTTCCACATTACGGACAGACATGTGATAGGTCTATAGTTGGTAACATCATTACCCTTGATTCGGTCTTTCATTACCAGAACTGTGGTACCTTTTGTCAACCACTCTGGCACCTCACCCGACACCAAGCAGTCATTGAACATGGCCGTCAGCTTCGGGTGGAGGGATGTTAAATGTTTAATCCAATACCCCTGCACACCATCTGGGCCTGGTGATTTCCAGTTGGTTAGTTTTTTGGCCTGCCCCTTAAGAGTTTCAACTGTGATACTCCAATCAGTTTGTTGGTGTTCCTGTTCACTAATCTCCTTTTGTACTGTCTCAATCCACCCTGCCTGGACATTATGTCTAACATCCTGCTCCCATATTCCTCTCCAGAATGTTTTAGTTTGCTCCGCCCCAGGGATCAAGTCGTTGCCTCTTTCTTTCCCCTCGAGCTGTCCAAACAGCATCTTCTGGTTGTTGTCGAACATGCGGTTCTGTTTATACTGACTGACTCTGTTCTTGTATCGCCTGATTTTTGCACTGTTTGCTACAATGCGTTGCTTCAGTTCCTCTATGATAATATTTAGCTTTTTCCTCCTAGTTTTGTATTTTATTTCCAGTCTATTTTTAGTGCCTATGTTTTTTAGTGTCCCATTCAGTAGTGACTCAAGCTTTCCTATGTCATTTCTCATTTCCCCGATTTGCCCACTCAGTCGCTTCTTCCACCACGGGTCTGCTCTTTCTTGTCTGTTGTTTCCTCTCGCTTTTATACCAAGTAGTTTCCTCACCGTATTTGCTGTTGCTTTGAGGATATTGTTGCACTGGTGAAGGCTCCTCGCCTCAAGGTATGGGATGACTTTGTTTACCTTAGCTGTTGTTTCTTTTAACTTTTTCCTGTCTACAAATCTTAGGTTCATAGGTCTCCCACTATCATTGTTCAATTCATCTACCACTAAATTTAGGATGTCAACCGAATCTTGTCCTAGCCCGTCAGCATTCATCTCCTCGGTGGCCGTATCTCTGTTCCAGGTATTATTTATCTCAGTATTCAGATCATTGTCTGCTTCGGGTGGTTCCTCCGTTCTCAGGACCTCTTCACCTTCATTTCCCACTGGCTCGCTTGTCTGGCATACCTCACCCGCCATCTCCAAGCCATTCTCTCTGCTCAGTTCCTCCAGTTCCAGCTCGCTTATCCACCCATTAGTTCTTATTACCCGAGCCTGCCCGGCCAATTTTTGTTCATCTAATTTAAATAAACCAATCTCGTTCCAGATGTTATGCATCCGTCTCCTGTAGCCCCTCTCCTTGGGGTTACTTTTCAGGTAACATTGCATAACAGTTCTATTCAATTCTTTCGTCCAGTTGGTTCTGGCCCCTTTCCTTCTTCTCCTTCCTCCAACATCAGCAGTATTTGGTTGACAGTCAGGTTCCTGCTGCTGAGCCAGGGGGCACCTGTTGGGTGAGAGTCTGTCACATGACGTTCTAGTCTCCATTTCACCGTTATTCGAACTGTTTATGTTCGATATTTAAACACTCTTATCGAGGATTGGCGAATGTATGGTTACATAGCCATCTGTGGATCCGCCATTCCACTTGGCCCTTGTGTGGCATTATCACCACGCTGTATACGAACACACATAAACAAACAAACACACAGGCAGAAAGGGCCCCAAAAATGAATAAGCATAAGTTTCATTGTAATGTAGTGTTCGAATGTCTGACTTAGTTTTTGTTTTTTAAGTTTTAGTTTTTCCCCCCTCTTCTCTGTCCGTCCGCCTGCTTCTCTCTTCATTCTTATTTTCTTTACGTTTTTTGGGGTTTTTTTTTTTGTTTTTGTTTTTCTCTGTTTGTTTTTCTCGTTTTTTGCTGTTGTTGCTGTGCTGCGTTGATTTTGTTGTTTGTTTTTTCTTTTTTCTTTTGAGTCTATCTATATATTTTGATGCCTTCCTCTTTTTTAGCAGTAGGGATTCTATAATGTGGTGTCAGCAGCCAGCTGGAATAAGTAGGAGACTGGCGGCGGTAGCGATATTGAGACAGTGGTGCTGGTGATGTCGATACCGAGGCAGTGGTGGCGGTGATGTGACCGTATTACTGTAGTGATGGTGCTGTAGCGGTGGTAGCAGTGAAGGAGTGAAGGGGTGGTGGCGGCGGTGATGGGATAATGGTGGTAATGATGGCCGTAGTGAGCGGTGGTGGTGAAAATGCCGTTATCTGGCTGTCGTGTTTAGTGTACACAGGTGATGGGGTGGGTGGTGTATCTAGTTTCTGGTGTTGGTGAGTTTGGCTGTTCTATATAGTGTAGACAGAGGAGAGGAGGGGGGGGGGGTTCTTCTTCCATTTATAGCCATTTTCTTTTTTGGATATACAGTGTACAATACAAAGTTGAATATTTGAATATTTGAGCCTTATAACAATATATTTTGGGTCCGAATTTTTTGGGGCTCAAGCCGGGTGCTTTACGTAGCATTTGTACTAAGAGTTGTTATTTCACAAATGATTTAAATATGTTAAAAATTCAAAACTTACGGGAGCGATTCCATGACCTCCGCCACCTCGTGCGTCGTCTTCTTCTTCTTCTTCTTCTTCTTCTTCTTATTATTATTATTATTATTATTATTATTATTAGTAGTAGTAGTAGTAGTAGTAGTAGTAGTAGTAGTAGTAGTAGTAGTAGTAGTAGTGATATACTTGCTATATAGCTGTTTCACGTGTTTCTCTTTCAAACAATCTCCTCAGCAATCCAATACCACATCGTATCTATTTATATATTGATTTCTGTATTATCCACACAGGGCTCACATTAAGGAAACATTAAAGACGATACAATGTGGGACTTTCTTTGTGTAAAATAAATTTATAAAAACATTAAGAAAATAAACATTTAACACAAACATAACTCCCCAAAGTTGAGGTGATTCTAAGGGTCACTCGTGTAGAAATCCCTCAAAAACCACCGTCACCCTGTCCGCTAGGGCAAAGTGCCCTCTCCCAGTTTTTCTACTCTAATCTACAGGTGTATGCTGAAGGTAGGCCCATTCACGCGGACCATGCAAGCCACTCTCATCCACCTTTCAACAAACTGATTGGCAGGCAGCACTTCCCTCAACACCCTGGTTTGCCTTTTCAAGTGAAATCTGAAAAGGTTAACCAGGGCTTCGCTGAATAGAAAGATGGCTGTCTTCAATCCTTTCAAACGGGCCCACCTGTTTCGCCATGACTACCAGGCAGATAAAAAACTGCCTGTCCTTCTCCTCTAAAGGAGGACGGCTGGGCGATCTTCACAATGGACACAGTTGATAGTCGGATCCGTCCTACAAGTGACAGCAGGTGCTCTACATAAACCCACAGGTCAGCAATATTCGGACACTCGACGAATGCATGCAGGACGGTTTCGTCACCCTGCGCACACCCCAGGCAGGCCCGACTGACGGCACTTCCATTTCTGTAGAGTTTATCCCGAACTGGCAAATCTCCTCGGTAGCACTGCCAGGCTAGGGATTTCTGGAAGTTGTCCATGGGCTCTGGCCGGAATGTTCTCCCGAAGAGATTAGCTAGTTGATTTTCATCGACGTCCAAAGTCTTCCCAAAGATGTCGTCGATCTTTCCCTCCACTAACCCGCTATTGAAACCCAAGGTGGGGTTTCCACCGATCGCAGCGCCCGACTGGTCGTGGGACGGAGTTCCTAAAGACATTCCAGTCTAATAGTATTCCTGTATCAATTTATACAATATTATTCAGTCCAATCCCATATCTTCTGGTAATATTTGCTTCCGCTATATTCCCATTCAAAATGTTTCTTTTTTATTAACGTGTCATTTCAACCATACATAATTATTTATTTTCAATATCACACCATAGTTAACAATTTCGACAACAAATCACCTGAAACTCTTTTCGGTTTTACCATAGAAAACTGTTTACTTTGAAGTGCTTAAATGTATATAAACCTTCCATTAAATTTTTCGGTAGACATTTTTTTAAATTATGCAACAACGGTTAGATTAACTATTTGACACAAATCCCCCCGAATCTGTAGCCTACTACTACTACTACTACTACTACTACTACTACTACTACTACTACTACTACTACTACTACTACATTCATCCACGTGTGGTGACATAAAACCTTTCTATTTCTTCACGATCTTACATTAACTGCCTCAGTTCTTCACCGGATAATTATGTATCTTCCTTAATGACTCTCTTTAATGTCTTGAGAGGTCTTCCATGTTTGTATTGCACTTTAGTGAGTTTCCATAGTAAACGTTTTGTAGCATCTTCGTTGCCTTTCCTGACATGATCAGCAAGTTGAATACGCCTGGCACAGATTGTATGGCTATATATATATATATATATATATACAAAAAAATGGGGTTTTTTTTTAAGGAAAAAAAAAAGTTATGAGTGAAAGTATAAGGAAAAATCGAAAATGTAACTGGAGTCTTTTTAAGAATATTTATTTGTTTCCTTTACCGGTTTCACGGTTCTTATGCTTTTCAAAAGTAGAATTGAGATGGAGGGTTTGTGGTTGTTCTCTCATCTGGTCGGTGTTCGAATGTTACTTCTGTTTTATGTGGAAAAAAGTGGCTCGAATTGCTAGGTTTTCTTTAAAATGTAATTTGGTTGGTTGATGACTGTCACGTGAAGAAGTATAATAAATTTCGTGCCAGTTCACGTTACAAAGTTCTTATTATATTTTCCTTTAAAAAAGTGGCTCAAATTGTTGTTTTTTCAAATATAAGTGAAATTTGGTTGGTTGATGACTGTCACGTGAATAAGTACGTCAACTTTCGCGCCAGTTCACATTTGAGAGTTCTTTATTGCCATTTTCACTTTAAAAAGTGGCGCAAATTGTTGCTTTTTTATAAATGTAATTTAGTTATAAAAAACAACAACAATTTGAGGCACTTTTTAAAGTGAAAATAGCAATAAAGAACCCTCAAACGTAAACTGGCGTGAAAGTAGATGTACTTATTCACGTGACAGTCATCACGCAAACATAGTATATTATTTAATAAAAACTAGCAATTCGAGCAACTTTTTTCGACATAAAACAGAAGTAATATTCGAACACGAACCAGATGCGAGAAAAACTACAATTCCTCCATCTCAATTCTATTTTTGAAAAGCAAAAGAACTGTGAAATCGGTAAAGGAAACACATAAATATTCTTAAAAAGACTCCAGTTACGTTTTCGATTTATTTTCCTTATATATATATATATATATATATATATATATATATATATATATATATATATATATATATATATATATATATATATATATATATATATATATCATGAAACATGTCTATAGAATCACAAGATAAAATATATACCATTTCCTCTCCCAATTAGCATAATTAACTATATAAAAAATCGAATAGACCAGGCTATAAGAATGAGGCTTCTATGAAGAAATCTCCAACAAATAACCGAAACTAGCCCTTCGCGTCGGCCGCAACGGAATATTTATCGAATATTTCGACAGCGTAATCGCCCAGATACAGTCAACTAAACAGAATTAGGTGTAAAATAAACTAGGAGAAAATAGAATACATTTAAATACCTCTACCATGGTTTCATCCGCATTTTGAGATTTCCAATAATTATGTAATAATTATATAACTCGAGCACCGGATTTATCAGGAGATTTGCTCTGATCTAGACACTAAATTTTCCAAAGTGATCGCGCAAGAATTCATTCAAAATAGCTAAGAATCGTGACGTAGTCGCGGTCAGGTTTGAAGGGCGTGGTAGTTGCTTACGACTGGTGGCTTTTTTGCTATAAAGTACACCACAATACAGACAAATTTGTATCTCAACCTAATGGGAGATTATTACATATATCACGATTCTTAACCATTTTGAATGAATTCTTGGCGCGATCACTTTGGAAAATTTAGTGTGTAGATCAGAGCAAATCTCTTGATGAATCCGGTGCTCGAGTTATATAATTATTACATAATTATTGGAAATCTCAAAATATGGATGAAACCATGGTAGAGGTATTTAAATGTATTCTATTTTCTCCTAGTTTATTTTACACCTAATTCTGTTTAGTTGACTGTATCTGGGCGATTACGCTGTCGAAATATTCGATAAATATTCCGTTGCGGCCGACGCGAAGGGCTAGTTTCGGTTATTTGTTGGAGATTTCTTCATAGAAGCCTCATCCTTATAGCATGGTCTATTCGATTTTTTATATAGTTAATTATGCTAATTGGGAGAGGAAATGGTATATATTTTATCTTGTGATTCTATAGACATGTTTTATGATATATAGCTCTGATTATTTAATTTATTAAATTTTCATTGAGCCACGTTGCAAAACACGTATATGTATATGTATGTATATATATATGTAAACTTTTATATATATATATATATATATATATATATATATATATATATATATATATATATATATATATATTAACATCTTCACGAACCAAAGTATCCTCTTCTTTCGGTTGCAATCTTTTTCGAAATATTTACTTGTGCGATCACAGATTGATTTTTTTTAGTTTCAGAAGATCCTATTAAGGGTGAAAGCACCGATTCTTTGCTTAAACATTAATCTGTTATTTTAATAAATATTTACACTATGGTTCTTATATATTCGATATATATTTATCTTTATCGAGACCTCTTTGGATTTTAGTCTTCACATTTATTATTATTACTATATATATATATATATATATATATATATATATATATATATATATATATATATATATATATATATATATATATATATACACATATACATACATATATATATATATATAATGGAAGATGAAGAATAACATGGTTGGCTGTACAAAAAGGGTTTTTATTTCAGGTATTAACAATTGTTTCATTGATCAGGTTAGTCTAAAGGCCGTTAATCACTCGAAGTTGCGTCACTCGACCTTAAATACAGTGTTTACCTCTAATCAAATTATCGGAATACGAAAGTCTTTACATATGGCATCGGTATATATAGAGATACAACGGAGAATCAAAACAATAATATCAATAATAAAAGATAATGATAAAGAGGGAAAGAAGATAGAATGAAGAAGGTACAGATGTAAAAAATAAGTTAAAAAAATAATAAGTACAGAATACGATTGCTGATAATAGTGGTGTTAGTGAGTAAGTGTATGGGTAAAGATAATACTAACATAAAGAGCAACATCAAATACATACATATATGGTGGTGGTCAAATCTCAGAGGGTTAGAGTAGAAAATAAAAATAGTAACAAATGGCAGATAAAAGATAAAAAATAATAAATAAAAAGTTGAGAGGGGAAGAGATACGAGGATGAGACAGAAGGGCTAGGGCTAAGGATGGGGAAGGAGTAGATAGGTAGATAGAGGATAAGAATCGAGATAGAGAGACTTGATATATATGTGTGTGTGTGGTAAATATCTCGCATCTGATTGTCTTATCTTAATGGGGTTGATATGGCTTTAGGGAGAGAAAGTGAAAGAAAGGTTAGGAGATTTATGATGTTGATCTAGTGACCAGTCGGTCAGTTGACAGCTAATAACAGTGGGGAGGTATGTAGTTAGTATATTAAAATCCGGGTGGTTCAGTTCGAATTTTGGGATTGCTGGATCGAATGATGCTGGTTTTAAATTTGCGAACTTGGTAGCTGATTTGTGCCTACAGAACATTGATCGTTCTATTTTGCTGTTAAGCAGCATCTTATCATACTTTAAAATATGGAACAGCTCCATATTGCAAAAACCGCAGTGGGACATTCCGTTGTTGTAGGCCCTTGGTCACGATAATTTCGACCAGCTAATCCCATATTCTTGGTTTGTGTCCTTAAGCTGCCAGATTGTATATATATTTAATATAATAACAGAGATAGTTTAAAGCTAAACTCTGACTGGTAACCACCTCACTCAACAAACATTAGGTTATATTAAAATATAAACCCAATTTAAGTGTTTGGGGTGCTAACAATATGTATAATGTGGAAAAACCGGTTGTATCATTTTATGAGATATAATTAAAGTTAAATTATATCTCTCTTTCCAAACAATTGTTTCATTATAAGTTTTCTACAAGTTTGGGAGAATGTTTCCAGTTTATGTAGAAGCCTAATATATATTCATGTAAGAATATATTTAGGTGGGCACTTATAAATCATCAGTGCAAGCCCATTAAACATTGATATAAGAAAACAATTTCTTACCGCTGTCAAAAATCATGTCCGTAAAGTTGCTCTATCTCACCTCGAATGACCGCCAAATTTGAAATTCCAGCAGTTTTTGACTGAAGAAGTATCATAGCGACATGAAGCGGGAAGGGGAGACAACCCACGATCCACGAAATGAGGGAAAAAAAATAATATACACGCGGGTTAATTAGTTTTTTTGAAAACATTATCAATCCAACGTGTTTAAGAACTCAATTGAAAATAAAAAAATAAATATATGCTTGTATAAATTACACACGCTTATAGATATTTTCTTAGGCTAAATCAGAAGTTGTACCCGAATAAGAACCGCTTCTCATAACCGCAGTATATATATATAACATCTGGCAGCTTAAAATATATATATATATGCCTCTTCTGACATGACCTGCAAGTTGAAGACGCCTGATAAAAGAACTGGATTTGTGGGATTGAATAAATCATTTTAAGGCAGTGCTACAGCATGGTCTTAGTCTAATGACTGAGATAAGTAGAATAATACAACAATGATGTATTCCTTGATATAAAAATAAGCAAAAGAAGGTAGTTAACGTGTGAAATGTATTTTATCGTAGATTAACTAGACTATTGCTAAACCGACGATAAACTGCATCAACGACAATAACAACAATACCAACACATAGAAACCTTCACCTCATATACAACAGCTTAGCAGAATCAAAATAAACTGTATTTTCACTGAAAACAAAACCAAGGACAGAGTATGAGAGGAGAAATATTATTAGCGTTTATATTTACTATAAAACAAGCGAGATGTTCACAGCAGTGAAAATAGTGACAGATACTCAATATATTTTCTTTTACCATTGAGAATAAATCCCACACCATATAAGAGCCAACATTCTTCATTGAGAATCTGTCTGAGACATTTATGTATATTATAGCTTGGTTTATGGAAGATTTAGTTTTATGACTGCCAACTTTATGCAACAAATGTGAACGGGAAAACATTTTTCTTTCGGGAAATAGCGCAATAATGTAACGTTTTTTATATATAATGTATGACTTATGTGTGGCTGATAGTTGTAGCAAAGCGAACACAGCGTAACTTTGCAATCATAATAAAGATAATTGTTTCTGTTTTTGACTTAATGTCCATATTAGCCACAAGGGTTTACACATAGAAATACAGTAAACATTCTAAACCGAGGGGTTAAAATGCTTGCAGAGCTGGACAAAGTTATGTAAAAACGGGGGTAGGAACAAAGATGTTATACAATAGACAGATTTATTTTTTAAAAACAAATAAAAGTATAAAACACAATACTTAACACAAGATGTGGTATAAAACATAAAAACATAAAGGGTTGCACACCCACATAGGTGGGAAGCCACTAGTTAAGTCTAAGCAGAACACCTTATATTACTACACATCCACACAGGTGGGAAGCCACTAGTTAAGTCTAATCAGAACAACATTTACTACATATCCACAATGGATCACTGAAATGTTCAGTAAAGATTGACGTCTTTAATTAAAGAATCCACATCTTCTGGACAGATGTAATTTATCTCTTGTATATTTCTTTTGATGTTAAATGTATAAGTCTATCGTTTCAGAGTTCTCCGTGGCTCTCTTTTATTTCCGACTCCATCTACGTATTGTGTGGCTTTTCCTCCCCCCAAGTCATGCAATTTAAGAAATAGCAGCGTTTAGCGCGTTTATCGACGGATTTTGACAGAAATGTATATGTATCTATGTTTTGTTGCTTTCTTCTGTTCTCTTCTACTGTCAACCTTCCTCAAACTCCATTTCAGTTGATAGGATGGTTTTCATAGAAGGAGTTAGTTTAGCATCTTTCACTTGAGAACATATCTCGGCCTCGTCCCATTCAGAAAACTGGGAGGAAGAAGGTTTTTCAATCATCCTCGGAAATGGATCTGATAGTGTACCTGAGAGTACGATAGAAAGAGAATCTTGTTCTTAACAGGTTTGGATTTCAGCCTCTGTGGGCAGAACACCCTCAAGTGAGTTTTACTGCTATAAGTTTAATAACATAATATTTTACCTTGCACCATCCGTATTATTGTTTTTTTTTATTCTACACTCATAACAGAACAGAGATCTCGAATGATCTCGTGTTTCTGAATGGACGGAGGAAGGATCATGAATACTAGTAAGTTCAAATTAACTCCAGCATTTCATTATTTTGACACTCGTATTACATGTGCATACTGTTTAAGAAAGTCTACTATACCCCAGAAATCGATAGCACAGGTTATGATTCTGTTACCTTTGCGTTACACCTCCCCATGTACTGCAGTAGAAAATTGTGAACCGGTGTTTCGTACAATTTCTGGCTCATCCACGCCCACCAACAGTCAGACAGGCACTCACATAATCTTTGCCCTTTTATATCATTATGATTTTAGTCTAGGTATCAAACAGTTCCTAATTTAATTAATTTTTAGAGGATATCATACACCTAACGCAGTTGAATCAGTTTTTTCCTTACCCGATTCTGGATTTATTCTTCATGCAAAAAAATACAATCATTTAAAATACAGTATAACAACTGGTCTGTTTCGGTCTTTACTTTCGCCATATCTAAACATTCAATCTTGAATACTACATTGACAAAAGACGCTTGTTACTGTGAGTTAGTATTAAAGTGTGTGTGTGTACATTGTGGTTTATGTTACGAAAATTATCATTTTCATGTATAAGACTGCAGCTGTTATCTGTCCTTTACTATTTGGTTTATTATAGTTTTTTTTTACGTATTAGTCTTTGCGTAAACTCTTTTCAGTATTTTTTATCGACTATTGGTGTGGTTTGTTTTTAAACATCTTAATTCCTTTCTTGTTCAAAACTCCCTCTGCAACTCGTGTCAACATTTTGTCTTCAAATTTTACGTAAACACATGAAGAAATGTCGAAATCGAGCAGACTTTATCTTTATTCCAATAATTGGGTTGGATATCCCGATTTTATTATGTTTACTGTTTGCAAAATAATCCAAAACGAAAAATTTTTTTATTCAGTAAAGCTAGGTAACTATCCAAACTAATCGGAGCCACCTTAAGCAGAGTCCGTACTAACAATAAGGTAAGGAGAAAGATTAAATTTTAATGGAATTCTAGGGAGCATCTCGCCCAAAACCAGGATAACTTTGTCGCCTCAATGACAATGTACCACTACAGATTTCTGCCCTTGGATCACTTTGTCGCCTCAATGACAATGTGCCACTACAGATTCCTGTCCCGCATACAAAATCATAACCACCGAGGCCCATTCAGTCTCGTAAATATCGCTGCTCTCACGCACCTTTCAAAATTCACACTAAATGGCCGCATTTCCCACTCTACTATTTCCACCTTCCTCAAAACGGTGGGGGCTTGGCCGGAGAGGAAATTCCTGTTCTCAAAAAGTTTAGACGTGTCTACAGTACAGATTCCTTCATCATAGCTACCAAACAGAGAATTACTTAATGAGCCTCCTTCTAAAAGCAAGTTCTGTTTTCACTACAACCCGGGAACATAGCTAGAACTGTCCTACACGCGACAGCAGTTGACTGAAACGAGCCCAAAAATCTAAAATGCAGGGAGACTACCTCAGAGAATGTATGACGGTTTCGTCGCCATATGGGCATTCTGTCCAGATTCGGCTGTTGGCACCACCATACTTAGGGAGCTTCACTTTAATTGGTAAGGCCACTTTGTAGCACTGCCAAAGATCTTTGGAGATTGTCCAGAAGACATTCCTCCAAAAGAGTTTGTTCAGACTATCCTCATCATCGCCCATATTCTCTCCCAGGCCATCGCCATTCCATAAAATGCAGGCGTTCTTTTCTGATTATTTATCCTGTTGTGTAACTTGTAAAATGCATTAATAATAATTCGTTTTAATTTAGACACAAATATAGGAATTTTAGGGGAGAGGAAGGTCGATTATACCATCCCATTACATGACTGGTACTTTATTTTATCGACCCCCAGAAGGATGAAAGTCAAAGTTGGCCTCGGTGGGATTTGAATTCAGAACATAGCGCCGTAACTAAATGCTGCAAAGTATTTTCTCCAGCACTCTACCGATTCTGGCAATCACCCGAACAACAACAATAATAATGATGATAAAAATAATGGTTTCTGATTCAGGGACAGGGCCAACAATTTTGGAACTTTATTTAATGTTTCCCTGAGGATGAAAGGCAAAATTACCCTCGTTGAGATTTGAACTCAGAACATAGAGGGCCATAACGCTATGCTGCAAAGCATGTTATCCAATGATCTAACGATTCTGCCAATCCATCGGCCTAACAACTTTGATAATAATGGAATTGCTTTCACTGGCCAGAAGCGAGCATACACCTCTATAAATCAAATGTCACGCCATACGGAAAATGATAATGAAACGAGGACAATAAATGTAAAAGTAAATATAAATTTCGTGACGTTTCAAGCGGTAAGCATGGCTGTATTGAAGTGAACAGTCGAAGAGAAATATTATTGATTTCTTTCGCGGAGGCTAAATGTCAACATTTCTAGTCAGATAGGGTTTATAGTCGACTGAAGAAACCAGAGTAATATTTATAGTATATTTCATTTAATTTATTTATTTTTTTTTATCAATCATGCAACTTTACCCTTCGGTTTGGAAAGTAAGTAAATGAAATGATGTAAAGGGTTAAGAATTTAGCTATATATGTGTGTAAGGCACGTGACCTAGTGGTCAGAATTGTAAGGCTGTGAGTTCGATTTGCGCACCCTGCAGTGCGTTGTCTCATTGAGCAAAACATGATTTCCCGTTGATCTATGCCACTTAGGCAGTGGCATGGATAAGTTGCTATTACACTGGCCAAATTAAATTGACCTTTTCTTATGGGCAACATTCGTGGAATAGAGAGAGAGAGAGTGAGAGAGAGAGAGAGAGAGAGAGAGAGAGAGAGAGAGAGAGAGAGAGAGAGAGAGAGAGAGGACGATCCGCATGCCTAGGTGACTGCTTCTTTCCCACCATCATGTGGAGTTGTGTCACGTAGAGGCAAACCCACCGCCAGTCAGTGGCTGTTGAAGAAAACATTGCCAGTCATATCTAAAACGTGTCAATTACTTTCTTTTGTGATGTTTTGTTTAGATAAGAAAGTTGGTGAGAAGGAGTATGAGGTGTAAAGATATAGATGTCTTTCATAAATGTATATTTGATGATGGAGAAGGGCTACTTATTTTTATTAGTGTCCAGGTTTCTAATATCTCGCATGAATAAATACTTGTCTATATTTATGTAACGCTAGTCTAGTTTGAATACACTGTTTATATTGATATACTCATCGGTTATATAAGACATGCAGAACTGTCAATTCTTTTAAAGTATTTCTTTGTAGATCGAAAGGAAATGATTGGCATCTTTAATCGATTTTTAACCCTTATTTAATCAGTGGAAATCTACATCATTTATCATCCACAACAATACTAACCCGGAGACTTTAAAAAATCTCTACCAACACACCAAACACACAATATCATTTAATAATAGTTTCTGATTGAAGCACAGGGTCAGCAATTTGGGGGACAGGGGCAAGTCGATTAAATCGACGCCGGTGCGTTACTACTACTTTATTTTACCGACACCCCAAGGATGAACGGTAAAGCTAAACTCGGTGAGATTTGAACTCAGAACGTAATGCGCCGTAAATCTAAACTATAATAAAGTAAGAAGCGCGGGACTGCGTACGGTTTATAATTTTTCCTCCCCTTAGTAAAATAAGTTGGATTACTTTGAATAAATAATGAATGAATATTACCTAATTTATCTACTAAATTTCGTGGCTGTTCATTAAATATATTTTATTACTTATTTAAAGATTCACTTCTTTAAAATGTTCAAATGTCAACACTTCCGGTTAGCGATCGTTTAAATAAATATTCATATATTTCTGTCACTAATTTTCTTCTAATGCAGTTTATATATAATATCGTATTTTTTTAATGTATCGTGGAATACGTTACTGATTACATAAGACAGTGTAACACAGTCTTCGTTCAATTTCTGTGTATATTGTCAATTATGATTTTATTTGATGTATCATATCTACATGTATATATACTTGCTTATAATATCAATATACACACTACACATGCTAGCAGAAAACTACCCGAAGGGTGGTTTTTCTGCTAGTAATAATAATAATTGTTTCTACTTTTGGCACAAGGCCAGCAATTAACACAGTACATTACTGGTACTTTATTTTATCGACCCTGTAAGGATGAAAGGCAAAGTTAACCTCGGCGCGATTTGAGTTCAGTAATAATAATAATAATTGTTTCTACTTTTGACACAAGGCCAGCAATAATCCAGTGCATTATTGGTACTTTATTTTATCGACCCCGTAAGGATGAAAAGCAAAGTTAACCCCGGCGGGATTTGAAGATCAGTAATAATAATAATGAGAAATAAGTAGAAATTATTATAATTATTATTATTTTCTACTAATGGGTGATATATTGTTAGTTTGACATGTCGACAAATTTGGTTCAAAATATCGATCCACTATTAAAAGCTACTTGGCACAGTTTCTCACCTGTTTCTCGGAGATCAATGAGGTTCAGAATAATAACAATGTTTATATTCCACTCATAAAATCTCATATTTAACGTTAGAAGAGAGATTCATTACCAAAGTTTCACAAATTTTGTTCGCTACATTTAATGAATTCTAGGCGAAAGAGGAAGTAATAAAGGGCAATGGAATGGAAAAGTAAACATACTTATAGGTGATGATCTGATGTGTCTGTGATAATATACTATAGTATGGTTTCGAATCTCTTAGAATTGGAATTCCAATGATGTTTTTCATATTTATCTCGTTATTCTGAATAAAATGTTTTGAACTGATTCCGTGTCTAAAGTACGTTTCATTTAGTTATTTAGAATCAAGAATATCTATCCATTGTTGTTCAATATATATAATATTATAGTATTATAAAATTAAATCAAATTATTTAGAACTACAAGTAAAATCAATCTTTTCATTTAAAAAAAAAATATATATATATATAATATATATAATTTTCTAAACTATCTAAGTATTGGACTCTAACCATTATATTAAGTATTACCACCCCACATTTTGTATGTGTGGATGTGTATGTGTGTCTGTGGGTGTGGGTGTGAGTGTAGTGCAAGCCAACCTACATAAGTCTTTTTATTTGTAAATTTTCTACTCCAACCATAAATTTTAGTAACACCACTCCACATAAATTCCTCAATTTAAGAATGACCTGTAGTATTTATTTCATACTATTAACCTTAATTGAATATATATCTGACCAGGAATGCTTTTTGTGAAAATCAGTCATATGGAACTATTGTCATCATGCCTGACGGTTTGAACTTTACAAAACCACGTGCCTCTTTGAGGTCAAATACCAACCCTACTACCATCTACAAACTGACCAATGAGAATCAAGACTATTCCTGCTGACAACATTAATTTATTCCTAACAAGCTCATATGTCCCAAGGCTCTGATACCATCAACATTATAAACACAGAGCTGGCATATCTAAGAACTGACTAACTGCCTGATGAGGTCATAGCCATTCAATGGCTATCATCGAAATATATATAGCAGTAAATAAAGGATTATGAGTTCATGCAATTGACTTATGTTTCGTCACTATATATATATATATATATGACACTTGCCTAAGATGCCACGCTGTATGAGAAAATCTGAAACCTCATGTTTGGAAATTAAACGTTTTACCATTTTAACCACTTAGTAATTCCTGCATCCATATCGTATTCCACAACATTAGTATCGGTAGAGCGTCAGGCATGCTGTGCAGCATAGAGTTACGGCCCTTTACGGTCTAAGTTCAAATCCCGCCGAGGTTAACTTTGCTTTCATCCTTACAGGGTCAATAAATAAAGCACAAGTAACGCACTGGCGTAATTGCTGGCCTTGTGCCAAAAGTAGAAACAAATATTTGGATTGGCTGAGTGGTGGTGGATTGGCAGTATCGGTAGAGGGTCGGACGCCATGCATCGCAGCATAGGTTACGGCCCTTTCCATTCTGAATGCAAATCCCGCCGAGGTTAACTTTACCTCTCATCCTTACGGGGTCGATAAAATAAAGAACCAGTAATGCACTGTGATAATTGCTGGCCTTGTGCCAAAGTAGAAACAATTATTAAATATCTAATATTATTGGTAACGCCGGAATTATCGTTAGATATGAATAACATACGACAAATGGGATCTGCGATTTGATCTAATCTGTAGATTAATCGACCAAATGACGGTTCTTTACGTTCTGTGTTCAAATCCCTCCGAAGTAAATTTAGCCGTTCACTATTCCGACACTGATAAAGTATTAAACAATCATTCAAATCAATTTTTGTTCACATTATGCTATGTCCAAAATTTGGTGCCATGTGTTAATGTTTGAAATTGGTTTTGCAAGTAACACGTTGAAGAATAATTTTCTTTCTTAGTGAATCCGCAGTGGTGTAAATATTTGTTGGGGTATGGCATGAATTATCCCCTCTTCAGGCCTGGATAGAGCAAATATCTTCCAGAGAAGGATAGTGAGAGAAGTGAGAAAGAGATATAGCTGAAGAATTGACACGTATACTCAGCTGGTACATTTTTATCGACCTCGAATGGATGATAGGCGAAGTTGTCCTCGGCAGGATTTGAAATCAGAGTGCACAGAGCCGAAACGAATAGCGCAACAACACTGTATCCAACGTTTTAACGATTCTGCCAATTCGCCGCCAAATGTCTACTACTAAGGCTGTTAACGCATTCATGAAGTGGAAACTATTACATTTAGTAAAGTTTAGTTTGTTATAAATAGCAATATAAAATGAAATGAAATAAATAATAGACCTTTGGTTAACGGAAGGAAGTTACAATAGTAGATAGTGGGTTTTGATTGTTAATTTTCCTGCCGACATATCCGTTTCGAGGTGAATAAACATGAATTAATAGACTTGACAGATATAATTCACTAAAAAGATGAATTGAAGATTAATAGGTCTCAACTATCACCATAGCCATCATATTTTAGAGATATCTGTTTCTGACACGTCAAAAATGTCTTTGCACGAAATATCTTTTATGATTGAAAGGGATTCTCATTTCGAAGGTATTTTCATTCTTGTTTTTTGTTGTTGCTTTTGTGTTTATCCTTCCTTCCTTTCAATGAATTGAATGGCATTTAAATATATAGTGGTAATTCTTAGAAAGACAAAGTAGATAAATAAATAAATAAGATACAACATCGACCTTTTTAAATAGAAATGAAAGAAAAGTATTAGTATAGCGTAAGAATTCACATCAGCAACTTTCAGTAGGAGTAAATAAAGTAGATATTTCCTTATCCTATTACGTGGATGGTATCTTTCATTTTATGCTTTTATAATTTTCGAGATAAAGCTCAAACAAGATTTCATGCCTGAACACACATTAATTTAGAACTGGAGAATGTGCAATGAGTTGTGTATATAGAAAGAAGTAAAGGAGATTTATTAATAAAAACACTATTTTCTTTTGCTTTTCATAGATTGTGATAAGATTTTAGGATTATCATAGAGAGATATCGTGCAAATCATTTTCTGGATCAACTTAGCATCGTTATATTGTTTTATTGTATTGTAATAATATATAATCACTATATAGTGTGGCAGACGTGTTGGGCATAATAATGTGTAAATCTGACAGAAATACGTACACACATGCACGCACACATACACACAGATACGCGCGCGCGCGCGTGTGCGTGTCTGTGTGTGTGTGTGTGTGTGTGCGTGTATTTCCATTCAAGCATCCAAGCAGTTTAAATTCGACAGTTAGTGTATACACATGTAGAGTTATACATACATTGGTTCACACCTATTGATGGAGGGGCCAATAACATTGTTAGAACTCATTGCTTCCTTGAAGAGATGGTTTCATCCAGAGTAGGTGGTGAGATCTCTAGTTTCTGTGTTAGATGCTCACAGCATATAGTTTCCCCGAGGAATCTGCTCAAGATACAGAGTCCTTTATATATATATATATATATATATATATATATATATATATATATATGTGTATGTATATATATATAATATGTATATGTGTATGTATATATATATA
>OZ024742.1:3598774-3618774 GCA_964016885.1 Eledone cirrhosa | reverse complement strand
TAAATGTAACCATAACAATATAAATTTAAAATACCAAAGGAATATATTTTGGAAATGTAACTATATCAGTAAGACAAAAGAAATCTAGAAATATCAAAGCATTAAATATCTTTAAAATACTATAGAGTATCTTAAGTTAAAATGATATGTTTTATATATTTAGTGTAGAAATTTATCCTACGTATATCTCAATCAAGATATTGAAAGGGTAGACTTATGAAAGTTAAGAGAAGCTATCTTATTCAAAACAAATAAATAAAAATAATTTAAAAGATTTAAAAAACCCAATGATTCTACAGATAGCCTTATATTTATTATAGAAATTTACCTTACGTATATTTTATTTAATACATTGGAAGTATAGACATTTTAGAGTAGTTTATTATATCCTTGTTTATATTTAGGAAGAAAGTTTAAAAAGAAAAAAGTGAAGGAATCTAATGATTTATCGACAGGTTCCATATATTAACTAAAATTACTTAATTAATTATACTACATTTTAAATTTATATTTATATTTAAACGTTGAGTTCAATCTATGTCTGCAGCAACTGAATAAATTGTTCCTTAGATTAAGGGAATTTTTGGACTTTAATATAAAGAATATTTCTTCAATACAAAGACCACAATTCTCTGAAGAGGAATTAAAAGGAGTAGCTTTTGAAATAATATTCCAATTCATCGAATATTTAATATTATCTCGTTTTAGGTCCCATAGTAGGCTAGATAGCGAAGTTGAAGATTTTTTGTTTGGATCTGTGAAAGAATTCTTATGATTATTGAAGCGAAATTTAAATTCTGTAGAGGTGGAACCAACATAGTTAAATGAATTTAAATTAGTTTTAACATTACAATTGTACACTACATTTTTAGCTAAGCAGTTGTTATTTAACGGACAGTTAGATTTATTTCTACAGTTACAGTTATTTAATTGAATATTGTTTGGGTTATTATTGGTATTTTGGTTAGGTTTTAAATTCCTATTATTAATTCTATTAATATTTTGTGCTAAATTTTTGGTGGACGAGTAAGTTAATTTTATAGTGTGTCTATTAAAAATTGAGTAATATTTATGTGTTCTATGGAAGCGTGTGTCAAGAGCTTTAAAGAATAGTTTAGCAATAGGGGTTTTAATATTTAGAGAGAAAAGTGGAGCAAACCATAATATATTTCTAGTTCTATTTCTTTTTCGGCTTTTGGAATTATTGTAATGTTTTCTATTATAGTTGTTAAAGTTGTTACCGTAATTGAAATTGTTATTATTTTGGTTAGTTTGCTTATTATTATTATTATCGATGTATTTAATTTTATTTCTATATCCAGCTCTACCTAACGCTTCGTTGTAATACTGCGCTTTTTCATCAAAAATATTTTTATTAGATGAAATTCTTGAAATTCGTTCTTGAACAGAGTTCACTATAGTATTTTTAACAGATCTGGGGTGATTTGAGTTATAGTTGACATAATTCAAGTTCTAAATATGGTTTTATAAATATAGTTTCCATTTATTAATATCGTATATATATATATATATATATATATATATATATATATATATATATATATATATATATATATATATATTGGTAAACGGAATAGAAAATGCTGACAAATTGTTCACAGTTGAAAAATGGTTTAATTAGGAATAAAAGAGTATTAGTGATTGTATGGGTTAGTATTCAGTTGTGGTTTTAAGTTTTTAAGTTTTTACCGGTTGCGCATTTCTAAATGCTTTTCAAAAATAATTTTGAGATAGAGTGTCCGTGCTGTTTGCTCTGATCTGATTAGTTTTGGGAATTCTACCTGTTTTTATGTTAAAAAAATGGCTCCAGCGTTATTTTTGTGTTGCAAAAATGCTTGTGGTCAAAACAATTTTGATTGGTCGGTAGAGGTCATGTGAATGTAAAAAGTTGATTTTGCGCCAAGACTGTTTTTATGTTAAAATGTTAGAAAAGTGGCTCCAGCAAAAATTATGGTCAAAACAATTTTGATTGGTCGGTAGAGGTCATGTGGATAAAAAATTGGTTTTGCGCCAAGATTGAGAAATGACTCTTTCACAACAAATGTGTGTGTGTGTGTGTGTGTGTGTGTGTGTGTGTGTGTGTGTGTGTGTGTGTGTAGTAGTAGTAGTAGTAAGGTGTTCGATGCTGCGATAGAAACAGCAGTCAAGTCCTTTCAACAGAGTTAGCTCTACAATTAAGGAGCCGTATTTATATATAAGTATCCAAAATTAAGATAAATCAAAATAAATATTTTGATTTATCTTAATTTTATATATATATATATATATATATATATATATATATATATATATATATATATATATATATATATATATATATATATATATATATATATATATATATAAATATTTTGATTTATCTTAATTTTATATATATATATATATATATATATATATATAAAATTAAGATAAATCAAAATATATATATATATATATATATATATATATATATATATATATATATATATATATATATATATAAAATTAAGATAAATCAAAATATTTATTTTGATTTATCTTAATTTTGGATACTTATATATAAATACGGCTCCTTAATTGTAGAGCTGACTCTGTTGAAAGGACTTGACTGCTGTTTCTATTTGTCGATAACCCTATTCACTCCACTGGGACGAAGCTGGTATGATGTGTGTATTTTTAGTAGATACCTACAGCACGTGTTACTGGCCAGTCTCTGATTTGAACTTAATGCGTAAACACAGATGGTTGGACTTCTTCTTTGTTGAGAATCCAAGATCTGGCTACTGTCGTTTAACAATCGATTAATTGGTGAAATATATTTCTTTAATGGAATATATACAAGGAAGATTAATCATTTTATAAGGTATCTATTTTTGAAGTTCTAGTTAAAGTTTATTTAGTTATCTACCTAGCTATGTGTGCTTACACACTTTTACAAATTATCCCCTGCGATTGTTTCATATGTTTATTTATATGTTAATCAACTTCTAGTTGTTATATATATATATATATATATATATATATATATATATATATATATATATATATATATTAAAATAACAGATTAAAGTTTAAGCAAAGAATCGCTGCTTTCACCCTTAACGGGATCTTCTGAAACTAACCAAGTCAATCTGTAAACGCAGAAGTGGATATTTAAAAAAACGTTGCAAACGGGAATATAATACGTCATTAATAGGAGCGGTGAAAAACAATTACGCGCAAAGACAGAACCACGTTTATGGTATAAAAGAAGTCGTAAACTAATGTTCTCTTAGGTGGATCATAGAGACGTTCTCTGGCAATGAACGAAAAACAACGAAGATAATACGTCATATGTCGAGCGTGGAGAACAATTGCACGCAAAGACAAAACCACGTAAATGGTATAGCTGAAGTCGTAGACTAAAATTCTAACTAGGAAACCGAATGAAACTCCGCTTCAGAGTTAAGAATCAAGTAAATAAAATACAATAAAGAGGTAATAGTAATTAAATAAATACATACACGCATGCAAATACGTACATACACAAGCATACGCGAAAACACTTGCCATAGGATACAAAACCACGCACATATAAATATGTGTGTGTGTGCGCGTGTATACAAATAAATAAATAATTAAATAAACGTATATAAATAAATAAATACGTATATAACAAGCGCACACACAAACCTACATGTAAATACACAAATGTTCGGAGACGTAGGTCAACCAAAACATGAAGTACACATACACACACACCCTACATACGTAGGAACCTGCATACTCACACAGAGGCAAAACTCCCGTTTACACATAACCAAACCATTTGTACCAGAATATATAAAAAATTATAGGCCATAACATATACAATCAAATATACGTACGAGAAAGTATACGTACCTTCACAAAACATACAGGCAATATATACTTACCTATGCAATATATATTTATCCTTATCGAGCCCTCTTTGGATTTTAGTCTTCAAATTTATTATTATTACGGTATATATATATATATATATATAGTTTTAATATAGATGAGATTCTACAGGACTAGAACTGTTTCATTCTTTAGAAATCATCAGGAATCTGGGTATCAAAAAATAAATATGGTATTTATAGGTCTCTTCAGGTGGTAGGAGAGGGTAGGGAGTGGGATGGGTAGAGGTCATTGGTTGATAGAAAAGGGAATTCATTAAAGCTAATTCTTTAAAGCTTTTATAGAATTCTTTCTGCCTTTGTTACTCTAAATATAAATTATAACTTTAAAGAATTAGCTTTTAATGAATTCCCTTTTCTATCAACCAATGACCTCTACCCATCCCACTCCCTACCCTCTCCTACCACCTGAAGAGATCTATAAATACCATATTTATTTTTTGATACCCAGATTCCTGATGATTTCTAAAGAATGAAACAGTTCTAGTCCTGTAGAATCTCATCTATATTAAAACATTTATACTCTGCTATGTATTGAGTACCTTACTTACTGTGGTTACCTCCGATTCAACCCGGAATAACGTATATATATATATTTGCACTGCGGTTCTTATATATCTGATATATATTTATCCTTATCGAGCACTCTTTGGATTTTAGTCTTCAAATTTATTATTATTACTATATTATATATATATATATGAATATAGGGAGAAAAAGACGATTATTAGGAAGAAAAATATTTTTTTTCCCTTTTATTTTTTTCTCTTTTTTCTGGGTTAGAAAATGTTTAAAACAACATATTTTACTTTGTGTGAAGTGTTAAGGTATTAGTTAATTTATTTATTAATTAATTAATTTATTTATTTATTTATTAATTAACAATGGCATTTATTTATTTATTAGTTAATTTATTTATTAATTTATTAATTAATTTATTTATCAATTAATAATGGCATTTATTTGTTTATTTAATTGTCTATTACCGGTTTCAGCATTTTATGCATTATCAAGTGGGGAATTTGTATTGGTCTAAAATGTTGGTGATGTTGAACATGTTAAGGAAATGGGGAAGAAAGAATAATATTATTTAGAAACAGGGTTTTTGAAGTGAAAAGAAAAAAGAAAAAACAGGGTGTAATGTGGAACATGATAAGGTAATGGAAAAGAAAGGTTATTTACAGGCATAGTTTTTGAGGATAAGCAGTTCAAAATGTTTTATTATGTCAAGAGTGCTTAGTTGATCCATGATGGAGACAAATGGTAGTCTCGTGTTTGATATGATTTCCCTTTTTAGAGAGTTAATATCCAGGGGGAGGTAATTCAGAGTGGTCAGGTAGGGGAGAGAAAAATGAGAGGGGGTAATTCATTTATATAAGAAAAAGGATTAGGTAGGGTGTGAGGGATGTAACTCTTTAGAGAGCCTAGGAATTTGGTTTTGGTTCATTGTTCGTTCCAGTTTTAGTTTAGTCCGAAGTTTAGTCCATTAACTAGAGGTTGGAATTTGTTAATGAAGTGCGTTTCCTTATTGGTACGATGGATGAAAGAAGCGTTGTCTATGAATTTGTAAATGGGGAAAATGTTAAAGCTTGGATGTTGGTTAGGTGTACAATTGGTGATCTGTGCACTAAAAGCAATCTTTCTGTATTCCTGTATTTTGATTTCTGATCTATGGACGGTCATACGTTGTCAGAGGCTATTTAATAAATAAATTAACTTATACCTTAACACTTCACACAAAGTAAAATATTTTGTTTTAAACATTTTCTAACCAAGAAAAAAGAGAAACAAAATGAAAGGAAAAAAAAAATTTGTTGTTCCTAATAATCGTCTTTTTCTCCCTATTTTCATATATATGTATATATATTCCAACTCGTGTGCTCCTTCTCCACATTTTATTATGATATATATTTATTTGTTAAAATAACCGATTAAAGTTTAAGGAAAGAATCGCTACTTTCACCCTTAACGGGATCTTCTGAAACTAAAAAAATCAATCTGTGAACGCAGAAGTAACTATTTCGAAAAACGTTGCAACCAAAGGAAGACAGGAAGATGATACTTTGGTTCGTGGAGACGTTCCCCGGCAAAGAACGGAAACAAACGAAGATAATACGTCATTATGTGGATCGTGGAGAACAATTACACGCAAAGACAAAACCACGTTTATGGTATAAATGAAATGATAGACTAATATTCTATTTAGGTGGTTCGTGGAGACGTTCTCTGGCAATAAACGAAAAAAACGGAGAAATACGTCATTATGTGGAGCGTGGAGAACAATTACACGCAAAGACAAAACCACGTATATGGTATAAATGAAGTCGTAGACTAAATTTCTATTTAGGAAACCGAATGATTCTCGGCTTCAGAGTTAAGAATGATGTAAATAAATTACCGAGGTTATTGAAATCAACAATAATTAAATATATACATGCACTCATCCATATACGTACATACACATGCATACGCGAAAACACCCGCCGCAGGTATGCAAATACAAGCACGTACACAAAAACACGCACGCACATACAAAAACCCACGCAACGCCTGTACCACACACATACGAACGTATACACCAAATACACATAAAAATATATATAAAGAAATATATATATATATATATGTGTGTGTGTGTGCGTGTATACATATAATTATATAAACGTATATAAATATACACACATAAATACGTATATAACGCCCGCACACACATACCTACATGTAAATCAAAACATTGCATTCAAGCCGCAAACAAGGCAAGGATCTCTCTTTTTCTTATTCGACGCTCCTTTGCCAAACTCACTCCAGACATTTCCAGGCCTCTGTATGTCGCCCTCGTGATACCGCGCCTAGAATATGGCATCCAAGCATCAAACCCATATCTCATTCGGGATATCCATCACTTGGAGAGAGTTCAACGACTAGCAGCTCAAATGGTACAGGGTCTTCATGAGCTGCCCTACGAAAGTTGGCTGCAGAAGCTGAACCTCTTCGCCTTGGAGCATCGACGGCTAAGAGGCGATCTTATTTTGGCTTACAATCTCTTCAATGGCCATTACGATCTCCCTCAAGATCTCCTATTGACTCCGGCACTTGAAAGGGATCTACGTGGACATGACAAAAAGCTGTTTCACCGCCGCTTTCGCCTAAATAGACGGAAAGCTGCTTTCTCAATCCGCATCTCTTGATCGTGGAATCGGCTCCCAGAAGAAGTAGTCAAAGAGTCAACCACGCAACAATTCAAGGCGAAATTGGACCGGTGTTGGACCACTCTGTTTCCGACTGTGTAAATTTTGCCCCCCTCGCCTCCTTACATGGCATCTAAAGCATCTATGTTTTATTTTCTGCCAAATATATTGAATTGAATTGAATTGAAATACACATATGTTCGCTAAACGAACGTCAACCAAAACACAAAGTACACATATACACACACCCTACATACGTGAAAACCCGCATACACACACAAACGCAAAACCCTCGTATACACATAATCATATACACATGTACCAGTATATATAATATAATATATACGCCTATAACAAATACAAGCAAATATACGTACGAGAAAGTATACGTACCTTCACAAAACATACAGGTAATATATACTTGCCTATACAAATAAGTAATGGTATAAACATAAAATATACTTAGCTACCACATCAAGACGTAAATTATCCGCGTATAGTTCGTACTATCCGTTAGGGTATAATGTGGGGCTGTAATACAGGAAAGTTTTGTGCAATTTATGTTTACAAGCCTAAATTGCATTTTCGAATTCATTTTTTTCTTTTTATACTTTCACTCGAGTAGGACACCTCGGTTATTTTTCATTTTGTAAAAAAAACAAAAAACCTCACACTCTAATATATATATATATATATATATATATATATACGATATTAAATAAATGGAAACTATATTTATAAAACCATATTTATTTCATTATACATATTTCAGGGATACCAAATTAAAATATGGTATGCCTTCATCGGACAAAATACAATATATAAACAGTTTTATAAATAATTTTGACGTACCCTATTAGATGCGACCATTATTTTTGGAAGCTGTCTGGATAGTCAGATGTTTATAATTATTTTATTAGTTATAGTGTTAAGCACAGTTAGAAAAAAGACGGAAAGAAAGAAAAAACGGAGAGAGAGAAGGAGAGAGAAAAAAAAGAAGGAGAGAGAGAAAAGGAATGTATGCAGAAAAGAAAGATATATATAAATAGATAGGAGGAAATGAAAAAGAAAGAAAAAAAGAAAGAAATAAGAAAGACAAAAGAAAGCAACAGAGAGATAATAATTCATCATACAGATAGAGAAACTCAAGAGAGAGGAAGTACTATATAGAGAGAGGAGGATATAGTGACAACTTTACGTCATGTCATATTAAGTTGAATTAACAATTCATATGAAATGAATAATAAAAATGTAAATATCAATATTCATGAATGGGACATATATATATAACATGAGAAAATAACATTGTTCAATAATGACCATATGTTTAGTTTAAAACCTTGAGGTCAATATACCAAAATCTGAGTTAAACCCTTCAAAAAATACCCTATTTATAAAAATACGGATACACATATGTATATATATATACACGCACATGTACGTCCTGAAAAAAGAGAAAATTATGTCTACTCCAGTCAATAATATAGACATACAAATGATTTCACTTGATCACTTCTATACATTTCTTGTGTTATATAAATTTCACAGTACATATACATAAAAATACGATTAATATTCATGTCCTCATATATATGATTACCGTTCATGTATTAAATATTATGCATATCTGCAACACACATCAACATATACACACACAACCATACATACACATGCATATGTATAAATAAATATCTGCGTGAGTTTTCCAGCATCGTTATGCATATATACAGACACATATACGAACACATAAATAAACCCTATAAACCTTTTATATGCATGTTAATACACATAAATGGCCTCTGTATAGAGATAATCAAATATCAATATATTAATATAGAAATATCAAAGCATTAAATATCTTTAAAACACTATAGAGTATCTCAAGTTAAAATAATATGTTTTATATATTTATAATAGAAATCTATCCTACCTATATCTCAAACAAGATATTGCAAGGGTAGACATATGAAAGTTATTAGAAGCTATCAGAGTCAAAAACAAATAAAAAATAAAAATAATTTAAAAGATTTAGAAGACCCAGTGATTCTACGGATGCCCTTATATTTAGTATAGAAATTTATCTTACGTAAATTTTATTTAATACATTGGGAGCATATACATTTTAGAGTAGTTTATTATATCCTTGTTTATATTTAGGAAGAAAGTTTAAATAGGAAAAGGTGAAGGAATCTAATGATTTATCGTCAGGTTTCATATATTAACTAAATTTCTTAATTAATTATACTACATTTTAAATTTATATTTATATTTAAACGTTGAGTTCAATGTATGTCTGCAGCAACTGAATAAATTGCTCCGTAAATTAAGGGAATTTTTGGACTTTAATATAAAGAATATTTCTTCTATACAAAGATCACAACTCTCTGATGAGGAATTAAAAGGAATAACTTTTGAGACAATATTCCAAATCATCGAATATTTAACATTATCTCGTTTAAGGTGCCAGAGTAGGCTAGATAGCGAAGTTGAGGATTTTTTGTTTGGATCTGTGAAAGAATTCTTATGATTATTGAAGCGAAGTTTAAATTCTGTCGAGGTGGAACCAACATAGTTGAAAGAATTTAAATTAGTTTTAACATTACAATTGTACACTACATTTTTAGCTAAGCAGTTGTTATTTAACGGACAGTTAGATTTATTTCTACAGTTACAGTTATTTAATTGAATATTGTTTGGGTTATTATTGGTATTTTGGTTAGGTTTTAAATTCCTATTATTAATTCTGTTAATATTTTGTGCTAAATTTTTGGTGGACGAGTAAGTTAATTTTATAGTGTGTCTATTAAAAATTGAGTGATATTTATGTGTTCTAGGGAAGCGTTTGTCAAGAGCATTAAAGAATAGTTTAGCAATATGGATTTTAATATTTAGTGAGAAGGGGGGGGGGGGGGCAAACCATAATATATTTCTAGTTCTATTTCTTTTTCGGCTTTTGGAATGATTGTAATGTTTTCTATTATAGTTGTTAAAGTTGTTACCGTAATTAACATTGTTATTATTTTGGTTAGTTTGCTTATTATTATCGATGTATTTAATTTTATCTCTATAACCTGCTCTAGCTAACGCTTCATTGTAATACTGCGCTTTTTCATCAAAAATATTTTTATTAGATGAAATTCTTGAAATTCGTTCTTGAACAGAGTTCACTATAGTATTGTTAACAGATCTGGGGTGATTAGAGTTAAAGTTGACATAATTCAAGTTCTCATTTAGTTTGTGAAATGGATAGTGAAGACATGTGTTGAGATTTAGTGATACATCCAGAAAATTGACTATTCTATGGTTATTCTCTATTACTATTTTTAGATTAAGGTAATTAAAAAATTGTATAAATTGTTTTCTTTTTCTATTTAGTTCACAGCTATTATTTTCAAGTAAAAGCATGTCATCACGATATAATCCTCCGGTTACACCTGATATTTTTCTATGTAGCGAATTAATTATAAATAGGCCCACAAGGTCCGTTACCTGAGCTGAGTCTGATGATCCCATAGTTATGTCGAAATTATTATCTCTATCTGCCCTAGTCCATAGTTGGTTATTAAATTCTATCAATGTTTTTCTTGCCGATAATATAATGTGCATTTCATTGCTAGTTAGGTCGGTATGTTTAAATGCGTAATTTAGTGCCTTATTCAGTAGATTAGGAGTGATAGATGAATAGTAGTTAGCAATATCCAACTGCATAAACTTATTATTATAGTTATATTTAATTTCTTTAAACCACTCAATAACCTCACCAGTCCCCTTCCATAACTTTAAGTAAGGTAAATTATGTAAGTTTTTAATTTGTTGTATTACCCTGTCTAGAATGTTTTTGCTAAGTTTTCCCAGGTCAGATTTTGATGGTGCAATCAATCTGACTGGCAAATCATTTTCAAAGTTTCTTTTGTGATCTTTCATATTGATCTTGGGTTTCCTAGGCATGAAGGGTTGTGTTTTATTCTCAATGTCTAATTCATGTATTATACAAGATGCCTCTGTATTCATTTTTTCGAGTTCGTCCTTACTTGCTACCTTGTACATTTTCCTTAGTTCTTTCAATATAAGGCCGTTATACATGTCCTTTTGTACTCCATAAAGGTTATTAGTTTTGTCCGATTTCACTAAGATCTTTGTTTTTTCCAAGCTTTCAATATTATCCTTAATGCATCTTAAATAGTCCTGGCCTTTGAAGTTTCTCTTGAATTTGATGCCTTGGATGATAGAAATTATATCGTTTTCAAAATCCATTAGTAGTTTGTGGGGGGTGGATTTTTTTTAGATTTGAAAATTTTATCCAAATCTGAAACATTTTCATTTAGATTAGATTTATCAAAGTGGAAAGCACGCCATCTGATTCTTCTTATAAAAGAGTCTGATTTTTCTATTAATTGTTTAATAAAATCTTTGTTCCTAGGTAGAGGTATGTCTTTTAGAGAAGAAGAGATCTTAAAGAATTCCATTTTTTCAGTTATAATGTAAAGCGCTCAATAATACTGGAGCAGAATATATGCAAAAGTTCTATTTAAAATTGTTGGCATACAACAAGTAAATATTTTATAACTGATATAAAGCACTCGACAAGTTTTTGGAGTAGATATACGATATTAAATAAATGGAAACTATATTTATAAAACCATATTTATTTCATTATACATATTTTAGGGATACCAAATTAAAATATGGTATGCCTTCATCAGACAAAATACAATATATAAACAGTTTTATAAATAATTTTGACGTACCCTATTAGATGCGACCATTATATTTGGAAGCTGTCTGGATAGTGAGATGTTTATAATTATTTTATTAGTTATAGTGTTAAGCACAGTTAGAAAAAAGACGGAGAGAAAGAAAAAACGGAGAGAGAAAAGGAGAGAGAAAAAAAAGAAGGAGAGAGAAAAAAGGAATGTATGCAGAAAAGAAAGATATATATAAATAGATAGGAGGAAATGTATATGCTCCCAATGTATTAAATAAAATTTATTAAATAAAATGTATTAAATAAAATTTATTAAATAAAATGTATTAAATAAAATTTATTAAATAAAATGTATTAAATAAAATTTACGTAAGATAAATTTCTATACTAAATATAAGGGCATCCGTAGAATCACTGGGTCTTCTAAATCTTTTAAATTATTTTTATTTTTTTATTTGTTTTTGACTCTGATAGCTTCTAATAACTTTCATATGTCTACCCTTGCAATATCTTGTTTGAGATATAGGTAGGGTAGATTTCTATAATAAATATATAAAACATATTATTTTAACTTGAGATATTCTATAGTGTTTTAAAGATATTTAATGCTTTGATATTACTATATTAATATATTGATATTTGATTATCTCTATACAAAGGCCATTTATGTGTATTAACATGCATATAAAAGGTTTATAGGGTTTATTTATGTTTTCGTATATGTGTCTGTATATATGCATAACGATGCTGGAAAACTCACGCAGATATTTATTTATACATATGTATGTGTATGTATGGTTGTGTGTGTATATGTTGATGTGTGTTGCAGATATGCATAATATTTAATACATGAACGGTAATCATATATATGAGGACATGAATATTAATCGTATTTTTATGTATATGTACTGTGAAATTTATATAACACAAGAAATGTATAGAAGTGATCAAGTGAAATCATTTGTATGTCTATATTATTGACTGGAGTAGACATAATTTTCTCTTTTTTCAGGACGTACATGTGCGTGTATATATATATACATATGTGTATCCGTATTTTTATAAATAGGGTATTTTTTGAAGGGTTTAACTCAGATTTTGGTATATTGACCTCAAGGTTTTAAACTAAACATATGGTCATTATTGAACAATGTTATTTTCTCATGTTATATATATATGTCCCATTCATGAATATTGATATTTACATTTTTATTATTCATTTCATATGAATTGTTAATTCAACTTAATATGACATGACGTAAAGTTGTCACTATATCCTCCTCTCTCTATATAGTACTTCCTCTCTCTTGAGTTTCTCTATCTGTATGATGAATTATTATCTCTCTGTTGCTTTCTTTTGTCTTTCTTCTTTCTTTCTTTTTTTCTTTCTTTTTCATTTCCTCCTATCTATTTATATATATCTTTCTTTTCTACATACATTCCTTTTCTCTCTCTCCTTCTTTTTTTTCTCTCTCCTTCTCTCACTCCTTTTTTCTTTCTCTCCGTCTTTTTTCTAACTGTGCTTAACACTATAACTAATAAAATAATTATAAACATCTGACTATCCAGACAGCTTCCAAAAATAATGGTCGCATCTAATAGGGTACGTCAAAATTATTTATAAAACTGTTTATATATTGTATTTTGTCTGATGAAGGCATAGCATATTTTAATTTGGTATACCTGAAATATGTATAATGAAATAAATATGGTTTTATAAATATAGTTTCCATTTATTTAATATCGTATATCTACTCCAAAAACTTGTCGAGTGCTTTATATCAATTATAAAATATTTACTTGTATCCCAACAATTTTAAATAGAACTTTTGCATATGGATATATATATATATATATATATATATATATATATATATATATATATATATATATATATATATATATATTTGGCTTGCAGTCGAAAGGTTGTGAATTAAATTCTCGGACCGGGTGATGTGTTGTTTCCTTGAGCAAGACACTTTATTTCACGTTGCACCAGTTTACTCAGCTGTAGAAATGAGTACCGGCCTGCCCGCCCAGCCAGTGGGATGGCGTTATCTTATGGCTAAAACAGCACGACGTGCTGTGACCAGCGGCACCGATTGGTGCCTGAGAGACTGGTCGGTCAAGGTGTTCAAGGTGATATATATATATATATATATATATATATATACGGATTAACAAATAATAGTTAAATGCAGTCCACTTAGGTGAAGTCCAGTTATGGTATTCCAGGTAGTGGATGATATTAACGCTTGGCTTGGTTTGACTCAACAAGGCGTTTTACTATTGATGCTGCGGGTATGCTGTAATTCCTATGTTGTAAACACTTGGAGTAATAATAAATCAGGAAAGAAGGTTTACATGGTTTGCTATACAAAAAAGTTTTTAATTACATAGCTTACATTTGTTTCACTGAACTGGTATGTCTAGAGATCGCTATCCGCTTAATTTTGCGTTTTTCGATCGCCAATACAGAATTATAACCAGTCAGATCTTCGGAGCATGCGAGAATGAAGAAAATACACAGGCAAGAAAAGAAAAGAAAATATGGAGTAGTTATGGCATTCAATCAGAACAATAACAACAATTACAACAATGCTATCAATAAACTATTTAAGGAGACCCTGACATTACTTAGGTGGGGGGTATATAATGTATCTAATGTTACGGCGTGAAAACCAGCTGTCATAAGGCAAAAAGTATCGTAGTGTGTATCAATTTTAAATTATAAAGATAAGCTAGTTTTTACAGTCTTTCTCTTCATCTTCAACAGTATACATGAGTGGGACCACTGTCAAAGCTCAATAGTTGTAGAGTTAATACAGAGGTTAACGAATTAATATACGCATATATCTACGCACACACACACACACACATACACACACACACACACACACACACATATATATATATATAAATATATATACACATATATGTGTACATAGACACATACATACACATCAATATACACTCGTACAAAAATATACATACATGCAAAGAGAAAAGCGTGCTAATTGTAATTATGGCAAAAAGAAGGTAAAGTAACATTGTAGTAGTGAAATGAGAAAAACTAGGATCTAGGATCAAATGATTGCAGCAGCTGAGAAGGAGTAAGATTGTTGGTAGCTGAGGTACTTACAGACAATTGTGTGGTATAGACTTGTGAAGGAAATAGTATACTTAATGAATATATTTCTGTGGGTAGTAGGTATCCTAATTTAAAGCTATGTTATGTTGGTTCGATTCACGGAGGTTTGAATCTCATGAATTTAGTGGCTATTCTATGTCTGCAGAAGATAGATCTTTCTAACTTATTATTAAGTAGCCTTTTAACATTTCTAAGGATATACAATAGCTCAAGATCACACAGCCCGCAATAGGACATCCCTGTACTATAGGTTTTAGCAGCCGACAACTTCGACCAGTTGATAGTGAAGCTAGTGTTGCTGTCCTTCAATTCCCATATTTTTCTGGCGAGGGTGGTGGAACCCATAAGTGCACGCTTTAAATTAGGATACCTACTACCCACAGAAATATATTCATTAAGTATACTATTTCCTTCACAAGTCTATACCACACAATTGTCTGTAAGTACCTCATCTACCAACAATCTTACTCCTTCTCAGCTGCTGCAATCATTTGATCCTAGATCCTAGTTTTTCTCATTTCACTACTACAATGTTACTTTACCTTCTTTTTGCCATAATTACAATTAGCACGCTTTTCTCTTTGCATGTATGTATAATTTTGTACGAGTGTATATTGATGTGTATGTATGTGTCTATGTACACATATATGTGTATATATATTTTTATATATATATATGTGTGTGTGTGTGTGTGTATGTGTGTGTGTGTGTGCGTAGATATATGCGTATATTAATTCGTTAACCTCTGTATTAACTCTACAACTATTGAGCTTTGACAGTGGTCCCACTCATGTATACTGTTGAAGATGAAGAGAAAGACTGTAAAAACTAGCTTATCTTTATAATTTAAAATTGATACACACTACGATACTTTTTGCCTTATGACAGCTGGTTTTCACGCCGTAACATTAGATACATTATATACCCCCCACCTAAGTAATGTCAGGGTCTCCTTAAATAGTTTATTGATAGCATTGTTGTAATTGTTGTTATTGTTCTGATTGAATGCCATAACTACTCCATATTTTCTTTTCTTTTCTTGCCTGTGTATTTTCTTCATTCTCGCATGCTCCGAAGATCTGACTGGTTATAATTCTGTATTGGCGATCGAGTAACGCAAAATTAAGCGGATAGCGATCTCTAGACATACCAGTTCAGTGAAACAAATGTAAGCTATGTGATTAAAAACTTTTTTGTATAGCAAACCATGTAAACCTTCTTTCCTGATATATATATATATATATATATATATATATATATATATATATATATATATATATATATATATAAATGTATAATGTATATATATACGTATATTAATGTATATATATATATGTATGTATATAAATGTACAGAATTGTTCAAGGTATTCTTAATAAATTTAAGAGTTCATTCAGCTATAGGAAGCGAGTTTGAAAAACATCCTGCCATTATATTCATCGAAGGTCATTTATTGAAATGGAACCAGCAGGAGGGGACTTTTACAGCCCTTTCCTAAACACTCTTATCTTGCTGTCAACCTATATATATATATATATACACAATAAAAGAGAAAACACAGGTAAGCATTAAAAAAAAGGGTTTTATGCAGGTATTTACGACCGTTTAATGTGTAAGTGCAACCTTATATCGCTATACTGCAAATAGCAGCCACTCGATAATAACTGTTATTCACCTCCAAATTTTCAAAATAATGAATAAGTTACTTGTAAAAGGTTCTTAATGTATAAAAAAACATTTTTAAAAATCGTATTTACTAGTATAGAGAGAGGGGAAGGGGGAAAAGAATTAGGAAGTAGAGGGACAAACGGAGGGGTAAAGATGGAAGGATTCCTCGATATATATATATATATATATATGAGTGCTCACCCAACTAATGTTTGCAGAGTTTCTTTTTCTATATCTGGGTATAACTCAGCCATGATGTATGTGCGTATCTGTGTATATATGTGTTTCTGTGTATGTGCGTGTCTGTGTATGTGCGTGTCAGTGTGTGTACGTGTCTGTGTATCTGTATGCTTCTATGTATGAGTTGTAAATATAATATTTATGACAATTCATATTTATAATCAGTTCATGACAATGGTAGATATACTTTTCCTTCCTGTGGTATTCTTTCTTTTATTATATCACATGATGTATGATATTAGCTATAGTAATATCTTTTCACTATGCAAACAACATTTCTTTTTACTATATCATACTTCATGTTTTTTCCAGCTCTTACATCTGTATTCTGTTATCTATTGATAAAGAAATCTTGTAAGGGGTAATTGAAAATATCATTTCACCTGCTGTGTGTTGTTTTTCGTCTATACATATGTTACTACACCATCTAAACAACAAATGTAGTTAGCGTAATATATATATATAAATATATATATATATATATATATATATATATATATATATAGAGAGAGAGAGAGAGAGAGAGAGATAAAGATCCGAAGGCATGGTATAAATTTCCGATCATTTTAATCACGACACATGTTTCAAGAAGAGATAGATCGATCGTGCGGCCATGATCGATTATCACTGTACTCGTCAGGTGAAAATGAATTGTCTTCAAATCCTTGATATGAGGGAGAAAATTTAACGATGTTCACTCACTAGAGTCTTCTTCCTCATATCAATGATTTGAAGACAATTCATTTTCACCTGACGACATCAGTGATAATCGATCAAGCCGCACTATCGATCTATCTCTTCTTGAAACATGTGCCGTGATTAAAATGATTGGAAATGTATACCATGCCTTTGGATCTTTATTTTGATACAAATACTCCGTTTTACATCAACTAGCTGTTCCCATAAATGGAATTGGAGATATACAAAAGCGTCCAAAAGTTTATTGGACCGTATGACACAACCAATAATACACCTTACTATATAACAACTATATATATATATATATATAGTAACAATAATAAATTTGAAGACTAAAATCCAAAGAGGGCTCGATAAGGATAGATATATATCAAATATATAAGAAGCGTAGAGCAAATATTTATTAAAATAACAGATTAAAGTTTAAGCAAAGAATCGCTGCTTTCACCCTTAACGGGATCTTCTGAAACTAACAAAGTCAATCTGTGAACGCAGAAGAAAATATTTCAAAAAACGTTGCAACCGGAGGAAGACAGGAAGACGATACTTTGGTTCGTGGAAACGTTCGCTGGCAAAGAAGGGAAAAAAACGAATAATACGTCATTAATAGGAGCGGTGAAAGTCAATTACGCGCAAAGACAGAACCACGTTTATGGTATAAAAGAGGTCGTAGACTAATGTTCTCTTAGGTGGTGCATAGAAACGTTCTCTGGCAATGAATGAAAAAACGAAGATAATACGTCAATGTGGGGCGTGGAGAACAATAGCACGCAAAGACAAAACCATATATATATATATATATATATATATATATATATAGAGAGAGAGAGAGAGAGAGGGAGAGAGAGAGAGAGTTAGAGAGAGAGAAATTTCATTTCTCACTCTTAGTACAGCTGATACTTAAATATAAGTAAGTATACGTACATACATATATGTATACAGACGTACAGTAGTATGTATATACATACATACGTGCACACACACACAAACACACACACATATATATATGTACGTATGGGTTTACCGAACATTTATTATAATGCTCGGTTTGTTTGTAAAGAAACAGCCGTACTAAGAGTGAGAAATAAAATTTCATTTTTTCCATTTATCGTTTTCGGTACACCCGGCCGACTAACTCACTCGATATGCAAATTAGGTTGCTCAGCAGTTAATAGGCATAAGGAAAGTATATACTTTCAAACGTCCAATCGACTGACATGAAGGTATACGGTGCTGATGACAGTTAATAAGCTAGAAACTAGTTCATCGTTCCTTTGTCAGTGTTGAACAAAAGGCAACGATGGTTGCCGAACACTGTACGGCTAAAAATGCAGGCTGTTTGTTTACAAACAAACCGAGCATTATAATAAATGTTCAGTAAACCCATACGTACACATATATATATATATGTGTGCATGTATGTATGTATATACATACTAGTGTACGTCTGTATACATATATGTATGTACTTATACATACTTATATTTATATATATATATATATATATATATATATATATATATATATATATATATATATATATATATATATATAGGAACCAGTAAGACCCCGACAGCTGAGCTCAAGCCGTTTCGACGGCTAATTCGAAACGGCTTGAGCTCAGCTGTCGGGGTCTTACTGGTTCCTATTACCTACTCTACTACCTCAAGTATTGAGTACTTTGGTGCGTTATGGTCCACCTGGTTCCTTACCACATTTCCTTCGTTATATATATATATATATATATATATATATATATATATATATATATATATATATATATATATATATATATATATATATATATATATATATATATATATATATATATATATATATATATATATATATGTATATATATATATATTGTTATACTTGGGGAGGGTCATATTGTTGTAATAATATTGCCAGAAATAATAACAGAACAGACTCACTGTTTGGTTGGTTTTCGCTTCTGTAAAAAACCTCGCAAAACAAATATATATATATATATTCTAAGTATGACATATTTAAGAGATATATATAGAAAGTCTACAGAATTTATTATATAATAAAATAAAAGATATTATATATTTTAAAAAATATACAAGTTGTTTTATAATGGAGAAATATACCTTCTTTTCCTGAGCTCCCAGACACATAGACGGAAGGCAATGTTCATCTTGGTCAGGTTTACAAATAGCTAAACCGGCTATTGTAAGGTATATTATCTCAGACGTTCTAATGATTACAAAGCTTTACCTTCTTTCTGGAAAAATTAACACCAACGAGTTATTTGTAGAAAAACATTACTAATTTCAATGGTTTTCAAAAATATCATTTTCTTCGAAAATATAATTAAACTTGGTTTTCACTTACTGGAACATGATATTCTAAAGAAGAGTTATATTTATTTTTTATTAATATTGTAATCGGTAAACGGTGGCGAG
>OZ024742.1:3578774-3593774 GCA_964016885.1 Eledone cirrhosa | reverse complement strand
CTCTCCTGCTATTTAAACACTAAAACTAATACATGTAAACCTTTCAGGACATTATTTTCCCTTTTAACAGCGTCTTGTTGGCGCTAGCCTTCCTTTTGGTAGCAATAAATTAATCAAGGAACAATTGTGAAACTTCCGAGATTTCAAGCACCATATTATTGAAATATAGAACTTTTTCAGATTGGGGATCATGACAGGGATGATGATGATGACTATTCCAATAAGAATAAAATTAATCTCATGTGTATAATGAGAATATATCTAGATATGCAATTATATTCTTTTAACCTTTTAAGACCAAAATTTATTATATTTTAATGAAAGCGCATTTGTTGCTGCATATTGTACATTTTGGATATTCTTTCCGCTTAAAACAATCAGCTGACTCTCTATAGGGTCCATTTAATGTGATCTCCTGTCCTATATCTTGTCCCCATCTTTGAATTTAAATTCACTTTGTCACTTAAACACTTCTCATTGACTGGTTAGTGTATTAGTTACTAGCAGTACTAAGTGGTAAGGAACTTTCGAGAGTGTTGGACTGCAGACGTTCTTCAGAGAAGAAACCCTCCCCAAGCAAGTGTTTCGACCCTTAACCTCTTACACGCTAGTAGGGCCCGGCCGCATCCAGGTCATGATTATTGGGAGCCCTTCTGACGTTTAGCCATTCATATATCGGAGACCAGTTGTCTATTTAAACCATATTGAGATTTTGTTGACAAGATCTTGCTGGAAATTCTCCCCGTTGTCTTTGCTTTCAAATCTGAATTTAAATAATTTCTTCAGTTTTGAAAAATAACGTTGATAGTCATGGCAGCGGGGGGACCAGTATCACCGCCAACACTACAACCATGTCTCAATCGTTAACAATAAACTACACATTTCAAAAGGAGTGATATAATCGAGTGATTTATATCCATTACTTGAATGTTATACACATTATTGAACCTAGAACATATCAAAAGTGGGATGACTACGACATCTTTTGAACCTAGATCTAGGAAGTAAATCATTTCAACAAAAACTTTCGTACGGTAGCTTCTGGCTCTTTTAAAGATATTCAATAGAATGCTTATTAAGATATTTTAAGTTTCTAGAGATATGATGTTTTAATATGAGACGTTTACCGAAATAAAGATTCCAATTTTGAGTTTTCCATATCCGGAGGAGAAATTTAAGTAGGAAAAATAATGAAGATATTAATATAATCTCCTAATTATAGAAGTTTATGAATAAAAAACAAAGACATATTCTTAATGAGATATACAACATATGTATTTGTATGGCTTATAAACAGCGTGGCTTATATATTAAATTTACATGCAATTGCTTCGTTAGTTATTTTAGGTAAAATACTATTAAATTGAATTTTCAAAATACGTTTAAATTATCACCAGGACAAAATTAAGAATGAAAAACATGGAAAAATGGCGATGGGCAAATTCTACAACATCCATTTGGTCAACACCAGATGAACTAGGTATCGCTGACAGGATGGCATATATTTGCAACAGAAACCGTCCTTTATCCCGCGCTACACCAGTCATTCCACTTCGCGACTTCTTTCTCGGGTTAGATGACCCTTCACCTCTTGATTTGGTGGAGGAAAACGGCGTTCCGAAGACTCAGTACACCAGTGTCTTCAAGAACAATATATATATATATATATATATATATATATATCCCGTGAAGAAGCAGATAAAATATATATGACATTCTCCAACATGGATGCCAATATAAAGTTCAGCATGGAACACCCCGATGACCGCGGATCCCTATCCCTATTGGACTTCCAACTCAGGGTAACAGAGGAAGGCGACATCCACACCTGCTTCTATAAAAAAGCCGCCAGCAGGGACCTGTTGGTACATTTCAGATCAGCCCTCCCAGTCAGCGCTAATTTCGGATACATAAGGAACGAACTAACACATATCCGGAACAAATGCACTGACGAAAGAGACCGAGACACACACACCACACATTTCCTGGAAGTACTTAAACTGAACGGATACCCGACGTCCACTGCGAACCGTGCCAGAAAAAAACAGAGGACACTACACCCGAGGCACTAACACCTGCTTCCTGAAGGTCCCACACTTCAGTGACGAAACAACAACAGCCATCCGCAGAGCTATCAGACGAGAGGAACTAGATATCCAACTAGCCCACTTACGACCTTCCCTACGCGGACAGCCAACCAAAATACACTCCATTAGACATGACAGCCGCCGCACGCTGGCCAACTGCCCCATCGACGACACAGACCTATGCTACCAGGCTTACGTCGTATAGAGATTAAAGTGCGACAAATGCAGCAATTTCTTCATAGGTAGCACCACCAGACCACTTCACATAAGAATAAAAGAACACCTCAATACTAACGCTTTCTAATTTAATAAACACCTAGTAAAATGCAAAAACACCGACAAAAACATAATAGTTAGGATAGAAGCTAAGGAAAGAAACCTCGGCAATCTTAGAATTAAAGAAGCATTAATTATAGACAAAACGCAACCTCCAATCAATAATAGACTAGAACTCAACACCCAATTTTTAACATGATAGAGCACGTAGCCCCACATTTACACCTCCACGTATCCTCTCACACTCTCACACATGCACACGTACACACACGCACGCTTACACCTTTACTTATTCTCTCTCACACACACACACACATACACACGCATAGAGCAGTTTTAACATGATAGAGCATCTAGCCCCCACATTTACATATAAACATATCCTCACACACACTCACACACACACATAACTCACACACACACACACACACACACACACACACACACACACACACACACACACACACACACACACACACACACACACACACATGCTTACACCTTCACGTATTCTCCCACACGCACATACACACACTTAGACATACATGTCCAAACCATTTTAAAGGCAGACAACCCTTTATCCACCTAACATTCACTCTTTGACATTAGAAATAGAATGGAATTTCTATATAGCATGACTTGGCAAGCTGTCAGCATGACTTGGCGAGCTAATTAGAACACTGGATTACTTTCCTCTAAAGAAGCGATATTATCTCGAAATATAAAGATATTCAAATAAATTTAAGTTAAAAGACTAATTGTCGCGATATATTTTGCATTTGTATTTATATTCTATATCCATACCTGTATTGTTCTGGCCTTCTAACTTCGAACGTTTATACCTCACTACGCAATGCTTCAAGTAAACTACAACTTCCTTCTTTATATATATATATATATATATATATATATATATATATATATATATATATATATATATATATATATATATATATATATATATATATATATATATATAGAGAGAGAGAGAGAGAGAGAGAGAGAGAGAGAGAGAGAGATGTATAATATTCACTAGTGCATATTATATAAAAAAATGTATATATTAGATTTTAAAATATTATGCTTTCTGATTTAGGCACAATGCCAATAATTTCGGGGGGACATTAAATCGTCTCCTGTATGTTAATGGTACTTTATTTTATCAAATCCGTAAGATAAAACTAACCTCGGCGGGATTTGAAATCAGAACAAATTGATGTAACTATAGGCCGCAAAGCATGTTGTCCGATGCTCTCCCGATTTTGCCAATGCACCACCTTAGATTTCGTAAAATAACAATAATTGTAAAAAGGTTTTATTAAGATAGGTACAAGACTATATAAAATGTCTTGAAATATCTGTTAGTTCAACAATCAGAGTTAGACACATATAGCGTCCATCTATTTGAGGGATAGTAACATATATAAATGTTTATATTGGAAAATATTCAGTGGAGCCCATCTTCTTTTACAAACATTCTCGTTGTGAGTTATCAAATTATTTATTGTACATTGTATTCAGTGAAAACTTGTCTGTTCACGTTTAGATATGTTCCGTAAATAAGAAGACACATGTAAGTTATTCCATAATCTACTGGGTAGACATGTACAAATACAAACAACTAATAGATGTGTAACACAACACACTACAACTAATAGATGTGTAACATCGCTCGATAGAAATGAATCTTGTGTATCATGTCTGAGTTTGAGCTGATTGTTGTCTACACGTGAGCAACTATGTTACAGTGTCATATTGTAAAGTATTGTGGGAAGCTAACGATTTTAATAAGGCCAAGTTCCTTCTTCTTAGTCTATTATCTCCATCTTTCTATCAAACTTTTCGTTTTTTTCTGCAAGCCCTGCTCCGTTGTTTTTCACCCCTATTTTCTCGTCTCCTCCTCTACCTTTTTCTCTCTATAACCCTATCATTTCTCATCTCATACTTTGACTATCTCACTCTCCCAATCTGCGTTCGATTTGTGGTTATATCTTAACCCCCAAAAATGTTTATTATGTAAATAGTATCCAGCTGTTACGGCTACATTTCAAGCTCAGAATATTCAAATTTTACGAATATTCATATATATACGGCAAACAACGGAAAAACCCCAAGTTGATGAACGTAAAATCCGAAATATAGGGACTATTAAATCACTTCCAAGGTAACTAAATCTCGTTATTATTTTTTACAATTTTCGTACGTTCTTTTACGCTCTCCAGCTCTCTTTCTACGCTCCCTCTTACATTTCTCTTTCATTACGACCTGATTATTTCATCCGGAGATTTACCAAAACGACTATATATATATATATATATATATATATATATATATATATATATATATATAAAATATAAAAAGTGAATGCCCATTACAAGGTAAATGCAACACCAAAGCCATTGTATATGCGGCTAAAGTGATAACTACCACCAGCAACAATCTACCAGCCACCAGTGAACAATATGTGGATATGACACAAGATAAATTCAAAACACTTTATTGCTCACATGTCGCATCTTTCCGACATCCTGAAAAAAGATTTGCAATAGCTCTGGCTAGCAGAATATGGGATTTGAAAGAACAAGGTATCCAATATAAATTGGATTGGTCAATTTTGAACCAATCTAAAGAATATGCAGGAGGAACAAGAAGATGCGCACTCTGCATAAGTGAAAAATATTGGATTTCACATAACCTTAAATCAACAAAAACCTGCCTAAATGCAAAAACAGAAATTTTCACCAGTTGCCCACACATGAAATCACACTTGCTTTCCAGCTCATATGAACTTAACTCACTTTCAGATACTTATCCTCCATAAACTCTTGTTCTTCACTTTCCTTAACTTACCTTCTTCACAGACTTCCTTTCTTATTTACTTTTATTTTTATTTTTGACTTTATTTTTACTTCACATCCACCAGTGACCCCCCCCCCCATCTGCTTTTTGATTCACTTACTTTATATTTTCACAATTTTACATATTTTACTTGCCCCTTTTCTTTCACTACCTGATATCCTGTCACTTGTGTTTTCAACTCCAGATATATTCTGTTGTCGCTCAGCCGCATTTATGTATGTTTACTTGCGTATAATTTGTACTAATTTATTCATACGGCGGGTTTTTATATTGTTTGTATGCGTGTAAGTGTGCATATGTGTGTATACGTGTTTGTATATGTATGCGAATGCATTCATATGTGCGCGTGTATGTGTATATGTGTGTTTTGATATCTGTGTTTTTTATATACTTATATATATGTGTGTGTATATATATATATATATATATATATGTGTGTGTGTGTATATATATATATATATATATATGTGTGTGTGTGTGTGTGTATATATATGGTCGCGTGCGTGCTTGTGATTAGATGTATATGTATGTATATATATGTGCTTCGTGTGTATGTATGCGCGCTTTTGTATGTATGTACGCATGTATGTGCATTTGTCTGTACTATATATATATTCTTATATATATATATATGTGCGTACGAACCTCTGTATGTTTTCTACTTTTTATTTATTTTTTCTACTGTTACTTTATAATTGATAACCCCTCCCTGTTACTTTCTCTTTGATTTAATTTTTTTATTCTCATATATATATTTTTTTCATATTTCATATTTTTATATCTGTATCGACCTTTAGCCTGACACTGCTTTGACTGATACACTCCCTTCCCTGTATATATCACATACATGTATGTGGTTGCGCGTGTGTATGTGTTTATACGCGTGCTTTCATACCTGTATGTGTATATATTTCAATCCTTAGTCCCTGAGACTGTATGTACGCTAACTCTATTATCTTACAATTTCTTTTTTCAACATATATTATATAAGTATTTGTGGTCAGACATACACTGATATGCTTGCCCTCATGTATGTACTTACGCATACATTTTTTCACTATACATATGCATTTGTACATACACACATATGTACATTTGTAGGTGCATATACACACATTTATACACATACCCTTACTATATTTCCTTATTTTGTTTTTATATATCTCTTGCATTACATTTATTTATATCTATATATATATATATTTCTTTTGCCCGTTGAGGAGATTTTTCAAATATTTCACTATGTTTTAAATTGCCTTGTCTGACAAACGAATGAGGACGTTTCTTGTATTCGCCTTATTCGGGAAACCTCTGGTAATGAGGTAATTATATTGTATTGTTTATTATACATTAAATTTAGCTCTGTAACTTACATAGAGCACTCTTCACTCATATGACTTTTTCAATTTTCAACAGAAACTTCAATATATATATATATATATATATATATATATATATATATATATATATATATATATATATATATATATATATATATATATATATATTAGAAAGTGAGGTTTTTTTAGAAAATGAAAAATAACTGAGGTGTCCTACACGAGTGAAAGTATAAAGAAAAAAAGATGAAATCGAAAATGCAACTGGAGTCTTATTTAAAATATATATATATATATATTTATTTGGTTCCTTTACCGGTTTCGCAGTTCTTCTGCTTTTCAAAAGTAGAGTTGAGATGGAGGGTCTGATGGATGAGAAAAACCACAGATCCTCCATCTCAACTCTACTTTTGAAAAGCAGAAGAACTGCGAAACTGGTAAAGGAACCAAATAAATATATATATATATTTTTTTAAATAAGACTCCATATATATATATATATATATATATATATATATATTTTTAAAAACAAGACTCCAGTTGCATTTTCGATTTCATCCTTTTTTCTTTATATATATATATATATATATATATATATATATATATATATATATATATATATATATATATATATATATATATATATGTATATATGTAGAAGTTATATTTAGTTTGTTGGGATACAACAAGCAAATATTTTTATAACTGATATAAAGCACTCAACAAATTTTTATAGTAAAAATACAATATATTAACAAATGGAAACTATATTTATAAAACCATATTTATTTCATTATACATATTTCAAGGACACCAAAGCAAATTATGGTGCGCTTTCATGAGATAAAATATAATATAGATCAGTTTTATAAACAAATATTGACATACTCTTAAAGAATGCAACCTTAAAGAATGCAACCGACATGGCTGCATTCTTTAAGGGTATGTCAATATTTGTTTATAAAACTGATCTATATTATATTTTATCTGATGAAAGCGCACCATAATTTGCTTTGGTGTCCTTGAAATATGTATAATGAAATAAATATGGTCTTATAAATATAGTTTCCATTTGTTAATATATTATATATATATATATATATATATATTGTAGTAGTAATATAATAGGAAAGATAAAAGGTCTCACATTGAGGTTTTTATTGATTAAAATCTTTTACGAACGTTTCGCAGATGGGTGGCTCAAGATCCCTATTTGTGTTATAGACCCCACTTCAGCCCCAACCTGCTCATCAGACTTATAGTAATATATATATTATAACGCTTGATTCACCTATATTCACGCCCCCCACAAACGTTCTATTTTCTTAATATATAACAATTTCACTGTTCCACATTGATAACAGAATGTTTATTCTAGCTGCAATTTTCTAATTTTTTGGCATGACTCCTCTCTCTCTTTCTCCCTCCCCCATTCTCTCTCTTTCTCTCTCTCTCTCTCCGTCTCCCTCTCTTTCTTCTCTCTCTCTCTATCTCTCTATCTCTCGTCGACTCAGCTAACAAAACTGACTTGTATCTAATACATAAAGCCATCCATAACAGCAACTGTGTCATGTTGAAACTCCCTGAGAATTAATTTAGTGTGAAAGTGTCTCTGGAATACTCAGCCATATGGGTAATAAAGCTTCTTTATCTGTGAATCGAAACCGCAAATCAAAGATTCAGTATATATATATATATATATTGTATGATGTACGAACTTATTTATGTAAAACATATTAAAATATAATAAATTGATGTACCAGAGTCTCAAAATATACAATTGTCTCCTGGCAACGGATAAATAAGGTTTTCCATTCCGTTAGTCATTTTGTTTATTTTCTTTCGAATTGGCTTTACGCAGTTTAATATGCTTTATAATTCCTTGTAATGCTAATATAACATATAAGACTGAATGGAATGGGATATGATAAATCGGATAAATTTATTGCAAATTGTTTCGTGTTTCTTATTTTAACTATATTTCTATATGTTCTGTGATATAAATCGATGTGTATTTAATTATTAAAACAATGTCTGGAGTGAAAATATTAAATAGTAAAATATTAGATAGTAAAACGTATTCTAACATAGTTAATGTAACGAACGAAGATATTTTTATTGATTAAAATTATAACTGTGAGAAAATCTCATTATTTTAATGTTAAAATTTTGCCAAGAACGGCAGGGGAGACGAACCCGAACTTAAACATTACAATTCAATAATAATAAAATATATATTATATTGCCAAAGATTAATCTTACTCCCTTGATGCACTCCCTTTGAGATGTTGATTAATTTCTAATCCGAAGTTTTTTTTCCGTGTTGTTCTTGAGAATTGATCATTAAGGTAATTAGGAGAAATGTAATTTCAGTTAATTGACTAATTACATTTTTAACAGTGAGTTTATTATTTACCGTTAGAATACAGCTCAGTGCTATATAAGGACATGGCAGAGTTGTTAGAACGTCGGATAAATGGCGATGCCATAGTTTCCTAGCTCTTTACTCTAAGTATTGAAATCCCTCCAAGGTCTACTTTGCATTTCATTCTTTCGGGGTCGATAAATAAAAGGCCTGTTCATGACAAGTGGTTGTTATGGCTGGAAGAGCGTCGAACAACATACATGTGATAGCTCTTTGGGGTCATTGCGTGCTAAGGTTGCTTCCAATTCCATTGGGACCAACATGTATCGGTCATTGCATTTCTCATAAACACCATTAGTGGCAAGAAGAGGGGAGATTTGTGTGCATGGATGGCTGCCAACCTTCCATAAACAAACACATTCCTTATTCCTGCGCTTTAGGGAACAATTTTCCTGGTACAAATCGATCTCTTATATCAAAAAATATGTTTCCTGATTCAGGGAGACCCGAGACTATATAATTATAATATATACATTTCAGGTAGTCAGTAAATTATATACTTTTTTAGGTAGCCAGGAAATTAATAAGTTGAAGTGGCATGAAGTGTTATATAAATCAATATGTGATAATTTTAAGGTTCTGAGAATTAGAAAAAAATGTTTGTATGCCAACTAAAATGACTTTTGGATGTATATTATTCCGATTCTTTGATTCAGTAATTTTATTTCTGTTTTCATTTTCCATCTTGACACGAATTTTATTTTTGTTTTCATCAGTTCAACATTAATATGTTAATGTAATAAACCAGAATTGACTTCAATTGGTCATCTTTGTCGAATCAGATTAATTCTTAATTTTCCTCGTTTTTTTATTTGTATATTTATTTATTTATATTCATTCCATTAAATTCACAATTACTCTCAACCTCACTTTACGTCTGATGCATAAATTTCACTTGCGCAAGAACTTATTATTCTCGACCTCGCAGACTTTAGTTGTTGCATAAAACATTGGCATTGTTGGAAGAGAGATAGAGAGAGCGTAAACGAGTGAGAGAGAGAGAGATAGTAAACTAGAAATAGGGAGTGAAAGTTGTGAAATAAACGAAATAAAACAAGAAAACAAACGAGGTGAAAGTAATAAAAAACCTATATATATATATATATATTCATGAAAAGACATTCCTTTATGTATTATCCTTTCTTTTGAAAAAGAACTGAAAGAAATAAAAGACTGCGAATTACATTAAGAAATGTCTTCACTGAAATAAGACGTCGGCTTCAATCGCAATAATCCACTTATAATGGACAATATCATTTAACAATTTAGGCAGTTGGAAAATTGCTAGCTATACGCTAAGGAGATTATCTGACGGTTCCGCCAGGGTGAATATAAACTGATAGGATGGTGACTAGAATTGGAGAAGAAAATTTTTGAATATACAGTGTGAAACGACCAGGTTTATACATTAAATATATTTTACATTCTCAATATGACATTATTTAATGGTATTGTAGCATATCATAGCTTCGTGAATTTGCGAAATAGATGGCACTTTTATATTTTTTCTTCTCTCATTCGCATGACTGTCTTTGAATTAATTGTGAATGTTATCATATTTAATCGATGTGGAAACTTGGCATAAGATTCTGCTATAAGAATGCTTCATAGAAGATATTCAACAGTATATATCAATAATAAATCTATTGATATATAAACACATCTATGGTTATCTTTCACGTGTTTGCAATGTGTATAATTCTATAAGCGTGCTGTTATTAAATTCAGCATCATACAATATAAACAGATATAATTAAATATTATAAAATAAACATAAACAGAACGTCTTCGACTAAATTCACAATATTTTGTAAGAAAAATAAATCACGAGTGAGAGTTTAACTCTGTTTCCCACGTAGGCCATGGCGATGTTTGAACTCCGTAAAGACCCTGAAGAAATTTCACAAATCATCTCCTCTGATATTCTTTAAATTGCGCACCCAGCTGCCCTCAGTTGTATACATTCACGGCGGCACGTTGTGTCCTCGAATAAAGACATTTATTTCCTGTAGTTTCAGTCGACTCAGCTAGCAAAATGAACTGTACTTGTAATGTAAAGGCCCGGCCATGTCACAACATGAGTTACACTAAATATACCCGAGAACTAAGTTAAAGTCGCATGAGAACTGCAGAATACCCACCCACTTGCACGATCAAACTGTTCCATCGTTCGAACAACTGGAACGTTCATCATCAGAACCAATTTTGGCGATTTTGCTGCTATTTCTAGCAGAACGTTCGACACCATAGTCGTTCTTTCTTTGGTTAGCTTGTTAGGAGGTCAAAATATTTCCAATAAACAAACGAAATAATTTCTATTTCCTTATTTCCCAATAGCGAAGGAACGTGAATCTCCGATAGAAATAACTCCAGCGAACATATATTAATCTTTTTTTCCTACAGATCAGTCACTGCAGTTGTTCATAGAATTACACACGAATATACGTGTGCACGAAATTACGTATAATATTTCATGATACATAAAACGGATGGTCATATGTGCTTCGAAATGTTGATATCTATTGGAAAGTATCATAACGTGCCATAATTAAGCAAAAACTTTGTTGGCGGAGTCCTTGTGTTAAGCATTGTACAATTATATATAACAAGCATCCAGTCTCTATGGTATTAGTTACTTTAACTTCACTCATGTGGAAATGTATTTGTGAATTTAGCAATCGTATAATCGTATACACCACTCTACTATTGATTACAGGTGAAGGCACAGTGTGTCATCTGATTATATATATATATATATATATATGTGTGTGTGTGTATTTCAATTTCGTATTTCTTTAGAAATACGATATGTTTATAAATAAACATTTAGAAAGCCGTAGCTATACAAAGACACTGGCAGCTATCGCCACCTAGCGGTGTCCAGCAGATCCAAGGGGGACAATCGTTGATGTATTTCGAACTTGACTGGTCTCGTTACGACGATCCCTCCCGCTCTTGCAACTGCTGGACTCATTTCCATATGAAGCTGTATATGTTGGCTCAACTTAGAATAGAATTAGAATTTAGCTTCGAACATAGCTGCGTACAAATATGTATTTGAATGTGCAAATGAGGTTAATTAACTCATTTGCACAGATGAAAAAACTATATATTTTCACCTGTTTTCAAAGTCCAGCAGTTGCAAGAGCAGGAAGTGACCATTCTGACGAGATCCAGTTGAATACGAAATGCATCGACAATTGTCTCCCTTGCTTCTGCTGGACCTCGCTAGTTGGCGTTAGCTGCCAATGTGATTTTGCTTAGCTACGGCTTTCTAAATGTTTATTTATAAACATACCGCATTTCTTTAGAAATGCGAAATTCAAATATATATATATATATATATATATATATATATAAATTTTCAGGTTATCAATAATGTAGTGATAATATATTGTCACGTTAGAGATGAACAGCGTACGTGTAGGTTTGCTCAACGAGTATAAATTATATTCCGGAGAAAATGTAGAAAAGATGAATATAAAATGAAAGTGCTTTTATAAAGGAATTTATTAGGTATTGACATATATTTCTGTAACAGACGGAATACCTATGTATCGCTGCTTGCGTAATCATATAATGTTAGCAAGTATTCGATAGCAAATGTATAATCAGTTGTCACTTCTGATAAATACTTCAATTTTTTTGATTTTTTCCAATTTAACCAATAAAAGCACTTTCATTTTATATTCATCTTTTATATATATATATATATTTCAATTTCTTTCTCAGAGGATAATGGTTTATGTTCCTTTCCTTCACACTTAGAGTCTCCTCAAAGTATTGAAATTGATACAGTTGATGTCCATATTGTACGTGCGTAGAAATCTATAAAATGGCAAAGAACTGATAAAGCCAGAGTCTTAATATGATGACGAAAGAATTTTATATTTTGTTGTGGTTTTAAACACAATCCTTGCATCAAGTTGAGGAACAAACCCTGGTTACCTTTTTTTGGCTTTTTTCAATCGCTATGTGTTTCTCATTATAAAAAAATAGTTTTGTGTTGCCTTCATTTCCACTGAGGTTTCTAACATCATACTGGCTATAGTTAATTCTAAGAGAGTGAGAGAGACGATTACAGATTCCTTTCATATATTTTCATCAGCAATACACGTTGTCGATGACCAGGTTATACAACCGGCATGGACCACATGACGCTACAACTCAGTAAGGTTTAGGTTTATGATGAAGGTCAACCAGGTATGTCCTCTTAATATATTCAAGAGTAAATAGGTTTATTTTATTTTATTTTATATCAGAAAAACAGTTGGGTGCATTTTCATTGAGATTTGGCGAATGTTTTAGTACATTGAGTGAATACATAGGACCTCCAACACATAGCTTTCATAAATACATAAGAAAAGCATAGAATATTAACTTTCACGTCGTGTGTAAATCAGGAATGTCTATAACGGAGATGGATTAACCTTTACTGTTCCATTGCATCATGTATGTATAATATATATATATATATATATATATATATATATATATATATATATATATATAAATTCAGCGAGAATCGTATTTCGGCGGGTAGAAGAAGCGAAACGAAACGCAAAATCAGAGTTATATATAAATATATATATATATCATAAAACATGTCTATAGAATCACAAGAGAAAATATATACCATTTCCTCTCCCAATTAGCATAATTAACTATATAAAAATGAGGCTTCTATGAAGAAATCTCCGACAAATAACCGAAACTAGCCCTTCGCGTCGGCCTCAGCGGAATATTTATCGAATATTTCGACACCATAATCGCCCAGATACAGTCAACTAAACAGAATTAGGTGTAAAATAAACTAGGAGAAAATAGAATACATTTAAAAACCTCTACCATGGTTTCATCCGTATTTTGAGTTTTCAAATGATTATGTAATAATTATATAAACTCGAGCATGGGATTCATCAGGAAGTTTGCTCTTATTTAGACACTAAATTTTCAAAAGTAATCGCGCCAAGAATTCATTCAAAATAGCTAAAAGTCGTGACGTAGTCGCGGTCAGGTTGGAAGGGGAGTTGTAGTTGCTTACGACTGGTGGCATTTTTGCTAGAAAGCACAGCACAATACAGCCAAATTTGTATTTCAACCTAATGGGAGATTATTACATATAAAAGTTTACATATATATATATATATATACATATATATATACATATACGTGTTTTGCAACTGGTCACTTTGTGGCTAAAAAAAAAATTAATAAATTAAATAATCAGAGCTATATATCATAAAACATGTGTATTGAATCACAAGATAAAATATATACCTCTCCCAATTAGCATAATTAACTATATAAAAATGAGGTTCTATGAAGAAATCTCCGACAAATAACCGAAACTAGCCCTTCGCATCGGCCGCAGCGGAATATTTATCGAATATTTCGACAGCGTAATCGCCCAGATACAGTCAACTAAACAGAATTAGGTGTAAAATAAACTAGGAGAAAATAGAATACATTTATTTTCTCCTAGTTTATTTTACACCTAATTCTGTTTAGTTGACTGTATCTGGGCGATTACGCTGTCGAAATATTCGATAAATATTCCGTTGCGGCCGACGCGAAGGGCTAGTTTCGGTTATTTATCGGAGATTTCTTCATAGAACCTCATTTTTATATAGTTAATTATGGTAATTGGGAGAGGAAATGGTATATATTTTCTCTTGTGATTCTATAGACATGTTTTATGATATATAGCTCTGATTATTTAATTTATTAATTTTTCATTGAGCCACAAAGTGACCAGTTGCAAAACACGTATATGTATATATATGTATATATATATGTAAACTTTTATATATATATATATATATATATATATATATATATATATATATATATAAAATAATAAAGATACTATTCATAGTTATGTATATACTATGCTATAAACAACTATAAACAAGAAAGGTCAGTAATTTATTACTACCTTATTACCAGTTAGAGAAATAGCTCAATAAATATATATAAATAAGTATAAGTAGAATGAGGTATTTCATTTGTTGGA
>OZ024742.1:3551274-3573774 GCA_964016885.1 Eledone cirrhosa | reverse complement strand
GGAGATATTGTTTGGTGGCTTTTACAATGTTGAAGTTCCTTGGATTGTGAGTGATGACAAAAGGGATAACTGTTTTTTCCGTTCTATTTTGTTGCTTTGTTTATCTCAGTGTTGTCACTGGGATGTTCTGGGCTTTGGAGATGGCTGTGTTGATGTGGTTCACCAGATATTCTTGTCTCTTAAGGAACTTTTTTAATTCATATAATCTTTTTTCCTGTAGTGTGGGGTGTGTTACTATGGTGCAGATGCGTCTTGCCATGTTAAAAGGAATGTTCCTTTTGGTATGTGATGGGTGTGCTGAACGGAAATTCAAGTATTGGTGTGTCTGTTGGTTTGTAAAATAAGCCTGTTTTGATATTTTCCCATTCCTTAATGATAAGTATATCCAGAAACGGTAGTTCCTTTTTATTACATCCCATGGTGAACTTTATTTCTTCGTGAAGATTATTTATGAAGGAATGGAATCTTTGAAGGTCTTCTTGGCTTCTATTCCAGAAGATGAAGAAGTCGTCCACGTTATATATATATATATATGTATATATAGTATTTACGTATCGAGAAAGAGAAAAAAAGGGGGGATAGGTGACACATATAGGTATTTGCCAAGTAGCGTATGCCAAAGGTGCTCGATACTAGTGCCGGCAGTATTAAATATTCGAAGTGTTAATATTTAGTGGGCTAGAGAGTTAGCAGAGCGTAAGCACGTGGGAAAGTAATAAATAATCACAAGTGTTCCTTATATTGCTCGGAAAGAGTTTTTGGGGTTAAATCGACATCAAGGTTCATTGCTCGCAAAAAATATCTTGTTTTGATTTTGCAGCAGGTCAAGGGAGGTAACTCTGGCCGGTGTTAGGGCAGTCTTTCCCGGACAAATTTTTTTTTTTTTTTTTTTGCCGCATCTGTTTGTCTGAGGCTGGGTCTGGTATGCAAGGATTGTTTCCTGGGTGTTATTTTGCAGCGCCTGCCCGCCGGGGTGTTAAGACTTGTTGCAGGGAGATCCAGTGCACTATATATATATATATATATATATATATATATATATATATATATATATATATATATATATATATATATATATATGCATATGTATATATATGGATATGTATATATATATATGCATATGTATGTATGTATGATTGTATACTATGAGATAAAATTCAATGATGTAAGCCAATTTTCAGACGTAACTGTACACATCACATTGGTAATCAGGTTAGACACACAATACATATATTTAGGCCATGAAATAACTTGCAAACTATAACTACACAACAACTTCACTAACAGCAGTCAGTTCAAATAATTACTGTCATGTTATGATGTTTTGTTGGCGTTGTTGGTGTTGCATGATTTGGTGTAGTTTTTCTATTATTTAATTAGGATTTGATAATATTTTCCTATATGTTACGTATTGATAGTTTATGCTATATATTTACTGTTTCTCTCTGACTGATTATGATGAGAATAGCTGTAAAATGGAACAAAAGAATATATCAAATAATGTATCATGTGAATCATGAACATCAAATAGGGGAAAACAAATGAAATCAAAATATCCATTGATTGTAGACAAAAACAACGAATGAATGAAGTTTCTTTATCGTTCTATACACCTGAAATAGTTCTGTGTGTACGGCATGGTATGGTATGTTATGCTATGGTATGGTGCCGTAACTTCTGATAGAGTCGCAGGGAGGCAGTTGTGTTATATGGTGTTTCTTGGGCATTTTAAGCCTGGTGGGCCCACCCCTTTCCAGGTATGAACACAGCAGATGTTTTTCCAAAGAAGGATAGTTCTTTGTGTAGAATGATATGAATTCATAAAATAGTGTCGGAGAAGTTGATGCTAATGGAAAGATGGGATGATGTTGAGGGCTCGGCAAGTGTTCACTTTGTAATGTTTATGTATTGTTGAGCATGACAAAAGAAAGAGCGGGAAAACAGCCATCAATAACCACGTGGAAGCAGCAGAGATGGCATCAAGATGACTCTGTCTGAAAGAGAAATGGTTATTTGCTGAATGGAGACGCAGTATTATTCCAGGATACAACACTGATGACGTCTCCAAGTATCAGCATCCATAGATGTATTAACAAATACAACACTCACACACACTTTTCTGGGGTGTGACTTAACCATCTTTTTTTCTGTTGTTATTTCGTAGTGTTGTCATAACTTTCAGTGTATGTAGAACCCAACTCTATATCTTCAGATATATTCTACTTGACTAAGAGCAGCCAGAAATAATGTGGTTAATTGTTTTCCCTGTCAACACATATTCTACAGCTACTGTGTTCTGATTCACATTATGTATTTTTTGTTTCTGGTGGGAGAGGCTTTGATCTTGTGTTGTATTTTACAAATCCGTCAGTCTCGGCTTTTTGCGAAATACTTCGTAGCCAGTTTTGTGAGTTTTTTTTTTTTTTAATAGTGGACCTCTAGGGGATTTTCTGGAGATCTTGTTTTCAATTTGGGTTTTATCTTTTTCGGAGTTTCTGTTACTGTTTCTTCTGTCTAGTCGGACACCATGCTTAGCAGCAAAGAGTTACGGCCCTATATGATCTGAGTTCAAATTCCACCGAGGTTAACTTTTCCTTTCATCCTTACGGGGTCGATAAAATAATGTACCAGTAATGTACTGGTATAATTGCTGGCCTTGTGCCAAAAGTAGAAACAATTATTATTATTATTAACATTATCAACGTTATCTTTATCCGCTTGTCACACATCATTTGTTGATGGTATTCTGGTGTCAGCTGTCCACAACCAGCGGAGTGAGGTGACACCTTCAAATAGCCAGCACTTTTCTGAGTATCCTGGTTAAACAGTCCTAAGGAGAGTTGTTTTTTGTAGGGCCCCCACTTTTACGATGGCCTCGTTTTTTTAATAGCTTTCAATTCTGAGGCTCACTGTGCCAAGCGCCCAACTACAACAGGGATAACCTTAACATTTATTATTATTTTTATTTAAATTAGCAGTAATAGTACAACCAATCTAAATTTCTAATTCATATTATATTTCCCTAATAAACATTTGTGTATATTCGTTCTATTTTACATAGATATACACACGGACGATGTTTACAGACTTTTCAGGAAATCTTGATATAAATTAGATTTTTGTTACAGACATTTCATTAAGTTAAAGAGAAAACACTTTTATTATGACACCTTTGTATGGTGACAAAATATGGATTTTTGCCCAGCTACAATTGTTCAAAGACGGTTACAATTTAGAGGATATTGCTAGAGAAATAAGCAGGAATTATATACAAGCTACTATTGTGGGACACATGTCACGGGAGATGCAGTAGAGGAAGACCTGCTCGAACCTTCATCGATTAACTCTTAGTCGATACAAACCTCAGTAGCGAACAGTTGCCAGGAGCAATGTAAAACGGTGAATTATGGAGAGAATGTGTCAGAAATGTTTGACTGTGGTGACAGTGAGTACATCTGGGCGGTGGGAATCACATAATTAAAAGATTACAAATTCTGGGAGTTAAAACTTGTGAATATTTTGCACTTTACTTCTAAAGAATAACCAAATGACACAATATCTAAAACTATTTAGATACCAAATCATTTTAAACAGCCTTAAGTTCTACAATACCAAACTGTTTGTTTTTCAGAATTTGCATTTATCTAAATACAAAATTCTATTAAAATTTTATGTAAGAATATTGGTTATGTTACATTTCAAACGCCAGCTTTATAACAAGAAAGGTATATTACTAAGGCGGTGTATGGGCAGAGTCGTTAGAACGTCGGATATATTGTTTTGCAGTAATCGTTCCGGCTCTCTGATCTCTAAGTTCAAATCCATTCGTGGTCGATACAAAAATTTACCAGTCAAGTACTGAGGTCGATTCTTCCCCATAACTCTTTCTCCCCTCCATTGTCCCACTCTCGATCTTTCTCTGGTACAAATTTGCTGTATTCAAGCCTGGAGAAGGAATGGGCTCCGCTAGGTTTAAAAGAGCCGTAAGGCAATACGGCAACCCTACCACTACTCTGGGATTTACGGGATCATGCATGCAGATTACTAACTCACTGCAACTTCTTGAATTTCTTCAACATTTTCAAATGCATATGTATAGGTTTTCATTTTAAATATGGTAAGAAAATGGTTAAAACGAAACTGAGGAAACATGTAAACACTCACTTGTAAGGGATCCAATAATAAATGTGTTAGATTCAAACTAACGTTGACGTGCAAATGCAGCTTCAGAGGACGTGTTAATCATACTGAATATAGTCGAAGGGTGTATATCTGTAATATATACAGTGTTTATTGAATAAAATCTTTGCCATAACTAGTTTTGTATTTCAGTATTTCACTTATAATGCAGCAACTTCGCTGAGTCGTTAGAACATCAGATAGAACGGTAGAGTTGTTAGAATATCAGATAGAACGGTAGAGTTGTTAGAACATCAAATAGAACGGTAGAGTCGTTAGAACATCAGATAGAACGGTAGAGTTGTTAGAATATCATATAGAACGGTAGAGTCGTTAGAACATCAGATAGAACGGTAGAGTTGTTAGAACATCAGATTGAACGGTTGAGTTGTTAGAATATCAGATAGAACGGTAGAGTTGTTAGAACATCAGATAGAACGGTAGAGTTGTTAGAACATCAGATAGAACGGTAGAGTAGTTAGAACATCAGATAGAACGGTAGAGTTGTTAGAACATGAGATAAAACGGTAGAGTTGTTAGAACATCAGATAGAACGGTAGAGTTGTTAGAACATCAGATAAAACGGTCGAGTTGTTAGAACATCAGATAAAACGGTAGAGTTGTTAGAACATCAGATAGAATGATTTACTGTATTCGTTTCGGATCTCTGCTATCAAATCCCGATTAACGTTGCTTTGCATCCATTTGAGATCGATAAAAAGAAGGTACCAGTCAAATACTGGGTTCAATCCTTCCTTTATATCTCTTTCTCGCAGCCATTCTCTCACTCAGGCGGAGGAGGAAAGAAGATAATTTAATGTTTCATAACAAGAACTTAGTTTGTCAGCATTGTTATTGGAGACTTTAGTTTCAACATATACCATGGTCTACCGAAGATATACTACGGTCTATCGAAGATATACCACGGTCTATCGAAGATACACCACAGTCTACCGATGATATGCCACGGTGTATCGAAGAAACACCACGGTCTACTGAAGATACACCACAGTCTACTGATGTTATACCACGGTCTATCGAAGATATACCACGGTCTATCGATGATATATAACGGTCTATCGAAGATATACCACGGTCTATCAAAGATACACCACGGTCCATCGATGATATATCACGGTCTATCGATGATATATCACGGTCTATAGAAGATATATCAAGGTCAATCGAAGATGCACCGCAGTCTATCGATGATTTATCACATTCTAGCGATGATATATCACGGTCTATCGAAGATATATCACGGTCTATTGAAGATATATCACGGTCTATCGAAGATATAACACCGTTTATCGATGATATATAACGGTCTACCGAAGATATACTACGGTCTATCGATGATATATCATGGTCTATCGAAGATATATCACGGTCTATCGAAGATATATCACGGTCTATCGAAGATATATCACGGTCTATCGATGATATATCTCGGGCTATCGATGATATACCACGGTCTATCGAAGATATACTACGGTCTATCGATGATATATCATGGACTATCGAAGATATATCACGGTCTATCGAAGATATATCACGGTCTATCGAAGATATATCATGGTCTATCGAAGATATATCACGGTCTATCGATGATATACCACGGTCTATCAAAGATATACTACAGTATATCGAAGATATACCACGGTCTTTAGATGTAGTTTAGTAGTGTTGTATACTTAGTAAAGCATCCAATTTGCTCAGTTATTTGATTATTGGATAGAATGGTTAGCTGTATTCGTCTCCCTCTCTGCACTCTACATTAAAATCTTGCCGAGGTCAACTTCGCCTTTTATCCTTTGAGGTCGATAAATTATGACTTCAGTGTTTCAGTGTTCAAGTCGATTTTTCCTCCCCCTCCCCCTCTCTCTCTCTCTCTCTCTCTCTCTCTCTCTCTCTCTCTACCTCTCTCTCTCTCTCTAAGTAAAAAAAAAGACAAAAACATTGCTGTTTTCTAACCTTGAAAATGGATAGCCTCCGGCTTTACCATAAATTAAGTATCCATGTTTATGGCAGTCCGTATAACCTGAAAGTTTTACGTATTCTGGTGGGAAGAAACATGATATCCACTAAAGGCAGCCAAGAACAATGCGATGAAATAAAACCGGAATCACTGATTAAACTGACACCTTAAGAATGGAGAATCTAAAGAGACGAAGTAGATTCTACAAAGCGTTTTCCTCTCTGAACAGTGATGTTCTTAGTGTTGAGTTTTCAATCCATCAACAACAGGCAAAACTGAGAACCTATTCCAGGGCAAATGTGCAGAACATATCAGTACAGGTGACTGGGGAACCGCGACTACAATTTTCGAGGTGTCAAAACTACGGACGTGATGGTATTTAACTGGCGCCAATTCACTAATATGCCTGTCCGTATATATCGTAGTAGGCCCGTCAAAGACCATGGTTTTTCGCACCTAACAAGTTCCTCTCTAATATGGAAGACCAGCAATCACACATATGTACCAGTCTCCCCTCCCCATGCCAAAGATGTTGTCCAAGGGAAAGGCAAAGGCCGATACAACTTGATACCAGTGACCTTACAACTCATTTCTACATCTGAGTGAACTGGTGGATGAACGTGGAATAAAGTGTTTTTCCCAAGAACACAGCGCACTACCTGGTCCAGGATTCTAATTCACAAACTTACGATTGTGAGCTCAACGCTCTAAATAATAAGTCACGCGCCTTCACAATATATATATATATATATATATATATATATATAAATAACGTAGCTTTGTCTAAAGTTTGGTGAAATAACCTATTAATGTTTGTATCCATTACATAAATTTACAGGATATATTGTAATATATGTAAGAATCCCTGCTAAAGTCAAGAGGTGATATTTATCACTCACTCTACCTGTATCTCGAGATTGTGTAATTCTTATCAGTACTCAGACAATTTTTTGTTTAGCACAACAGAAATATTTATCCGTATTATTATTAAAAATATCCCCCGAAGATGTCTCACTGTCTGGTGCCTGCAATTTCTTTAGCAATAATTGCAGAGTCGATATTAAACATTCTATCTATTTATGTAAAAGTATTATGTAAAAATACCTTCTATGTAAATGTTAATATGTATCAGCTCTTACTCATGTAGGTGTACAGGTCCTGCTAAAATATTTTACCTCGTGGATGGTTTCTTTGGTACTTTTGTATATTTAGAGTCCCTGCTCAGTAAAGTATAATAACGTAGAGTGACGCGAACATGTTTCTCAGATCCACAACACAGCCCAGTCCAGAAGCTTAAACCACGACATTATGATTGGCAGTATCGGTAGAGGGTCGGGCGATATGCTTTGACGCATAGAGTTACGGCCCTTGCCATTCTGAGTTCAAATCTCGCCGAAGTTAACTTTGCCTTTCATCCTTACGGGGTCGATAAAATAAAGTACTATTAATGCACTGGGGTAATTGCTGGCCTTGTGCCAAAAGTAGAAACAATTATGATTGTAACTACTACATCCTAACCACAAGGCCACACACCTGCAACTTCACATCTATAACTATTAATAATGTAGAAGTAATATATCTTTCCTCATAGTTTGTTGACTTGTGTCATATCTAACACTTGTATACGAAACTGGTGAAGATAGTCAACTGTTTACATAAGAGTAATAGGAATATATCAGCAATAATGTAATTGATTTGGGAAATATTACACTGTGTAATATCCTGTGTAATGCAAAATATTATCCTGCAAACACACACTTACACACATATATATACACACAAACACAAACGTGTATGTATATAAGAGCATATATTCACATATACTTATGTATATGTGAATATACCAGTACACACATGTATCAAAAAGGAGATCAACATATAACATGACGACCATGAGGCTCTCTCTCTCCCTCCCCCCCTCTCTCTCTCTCTATATATATATATATAGTTGTTATATAGTAAGGTGTATTATTGGTTGTGTCATACGGTCCAATAAAATTTTGTTAGCAATATTAAGTTCTCCACGGTTTTGTATATCTCCAATTCCATTTATGGGAACAGCTAGATGATGTAAAACGGAGTATTTGTATCAAAATAAAGATCCGAAGGCATGGTATACATTTCCAATCATTTTAATAACGACACATGTTTCAATAAGAGATAAATCGATCGTGCGGCCATGATCGATTATCACTGATGTCGTCAGGTGAAAATGAATTGTCTTCAAATCCTTGATATGAGGGAGAAAATTTAACGATGTTCACTCACTAGAGTTTTGTCCCCCATATGAAGATTAAGCAGCCAAAACACGCCGACTGCTATCGTCCTTAGTTAGAGTCATAAAACTATCAAGTCTCTATCTGTCAATTGCTGTAAAAGACGCTGGGCGGGTCTAATCTCAACATCAAATCTTTAGAATTACAGTCGGTCACAGTTAGTGTGAGTGAGCACACACACACTCACACACACCGACGCGAGGTCGAAGAAAAAATATATATACATACTAACATAGTATTCACCGAAATTTAGTTTACAAAACAACAAATGTTATATTGGTCAAAACTCAATTTGACGATGTAAATTGGAGAAATTGGGTCAACCGCAACCCTATACACACGCAAGTAAATTCAGTTCAATGTTCTGCTATATATGTATCGATTGAATTGTAAATAGTGTATGTTTTGGTATATACACATCCATGTGAAGAGCAAGTAGTCCGCTCATATCAGTACTCACTCACACTAACTGTAACCGACTGTAATTCTAAAGATTTGATGTTGAGATTAGACCCGTCCAGCGTCTTTTACAGCAATTGAGAGATAGAGACTTGATAGTTTTATGACCCTAACTGAGGACGATAGCAGTCGGCGTGTTTTGGTTGCTTAATCTTCATATGGGGGACAAAACTCTAGTGAATTAACATCGTTAAATTTTCTCCCTCATATCAAGGATTTGAAGACAATTCATTTTCACCTGACGAGATCAGTGATAATCGATCATGGCCGCACGATCGATCTATCTCTTATTGAAACATGTGTCGTGATTAAAATGATTGGAAATTTATACCATGCATTCAGATCTTTATTTTGATATATATATATATATATATATATATATATATATATATATATATATATATAGAGAGAGAGAGAGAGAGAGAGAGAGAGAGAGAGAGAGAGAGAGAGAGAGAGCGAGAGAGAAAGATAGAGATAGATAAATAGATTTAAGATTGCTGCAGTCTGCTTGAAGCTTCGTGAAAAGGATAAAAATGGTCATGTTTTTTTAAGGGCTGTAGCAAAGGAAATAAAAGATTAAATGTTGAAAATAACCGACAGTTGTATTGGATTGTAGACATGGAATGGAACTAAGTCACATGGAGTTGTCTCTCAGCATTATTGTAGCCCTCTACACCATTTTAGAGAAAGAGGGGGGGGAGTGTGTGTGTGTGTGTGTGAGAGAGAGAGAGAGAGAGAGAGAGAGAGAGAGAGAGAGAGAGAGAGAGAGAGAGAGAGAGAGAGAGAGAGCGCATATTTTCCACATAATATATGTAAGTAAACAATGTACTTTTACCTATGATACTTAGGATGTATATGTGCATATCAAACTGTGTAATAAAGTCTTTATATGTATACGTCAACATGTGTTTGTGTTGGAGTGCATGTTATGTGTGGGATAAATATTGATATTGAGAAGATTGTGGGAAGTAATAGAAATATATCAAGTAGTAAGATATTTAAGAATCTAGTGGTATTCTTATAGAAAAGTAGCAATTGGCAGTGATATAAACGAAGCAAGGAAAACAAAGGATGAATGACAAGAATAAACGACTTACAGCTGTATGATAAAATGAGAGAAGTCTTCATATAGGAAAACGAAACCCATAACTAAATATGTAATACGCTTAGAGAATGTTTATAATACATTAATATGACTTCTACAACAACATAAATTACATCTGTAAGAGGTAGGCCGAAGCAATACCGAATTTTCTGTAACTTGTGCATGTGTAAATAATAGAACATCATTGTTAAGTTGGATTAAGAAAAACACTGTCTGCTATTGAAATATAACGAACGCTAGAGTAACATGGTGTACGTCACAACAGTAATAGGAATTACATACGTAAAATATAAAGATTGGAGGGATGTATTTTTCTGTGGTTATGTTTGTTTTATTTAATGTTTTAAATTCTATCAGGTACATTCTAGATTATATAGGCGTCAGACAATTATTTAAAAATTATAAACAAGAATTAGATTAAATTCGTTGGTGATTGGAGGAATGTTTTTCCACGGTTACATTTATTTTATTCAATTAACAAACGCCACGCCGCCGCTGATGAAGTAAAATATTTCAGGAGCATTCTAGATTGTCTCCCTTGATAACTTAGTTAAACGATAATTTAAGCTAACACTTAAAATGTGTTTTACTAATCAACAAATTAAAATATAATCTGGGTACTTCTGGTGTTGATAGCAGTGGGCTGGTATTTAAGAAATCCACTGTTTTCTCGATCCTGTTGGAGGAATCCCTCCCTGGTTGACCACCACGGAGTTCTGTTTGATTTTGGTCATGTCAGGTGTGTAACCATACTCACCATGCTTGGCCAATTGCGAGTTGGTGAGGCTATTTAACCCATAGTTGGGTGGATAGCCGTTGACTCTGAGGAGTTCATCCACCCTTTTTACACCTCTTGTTTTTTGTGATGCTGGAGTTCCACATACCTTTCTCACCAGACTGATGGAGGGGCCGGTTTAGTTGCCGATCACACGACCATGAAACAGCTTTTATTGTGTTACATGATACCAGTAACAGGACAAAGCCTGACCATACTAGGATCTGCTGGGTGAGCCAGGTTAGTTGCCGACCACTATGCCATGAAACAGCTTTTATTGTGTTACATGATATCAGTTGCAGGCAGAAGCCTGATCTCCCTGACCTGACCAAGGTCTGGTGGGGAAGCTGTCAGTAGTAGGCAGAAGTTTGGTCTGGTCTGTTTGTATCCATCATTTAATTAACCTTTCTCTTATCATATCTCTAATGAAACACAACTGACGATTATAAAATTTATTTTGTCTTTGAAATAACTGTTTTGAAAATTACAATATTTTCAGAATTCTTTAAATGGAGTGAAATGAAATGAATGCCATCAATATTTTAGAGACAATCATTTTTGATCTCATTGTAGCACTTTTCTATTTCTGTCAGTGAAATTTTATTTACTATTTTACTGGTTGACATATAACATATACGATCGAAATACCCGGTTAGCTAGACATGTTCTCTTCAATAAAGAGATATAAGACCATCTATACAATATTTTAATTTGGCTAAATGTCGTTACATGCGTGATGTGTATAGAATATATACAATTTGTAGGTGTAGATTGGAACATCTTCACTCTCTCACTCACACACACTCTCTCTCTCTCTCTCTCTCACTCATTCACTCACTCTCTCTGTCTCTCACACTCACTCACACGTTCAATGAGAAAAAAAAACATTTTTGTATATTTGTTATCGAAAAGCTATAAACTTAACCATGAGACAGAGAATCGTTATTATATCGACACTCTACTGTTATTAAACATAGATTACTACACTGAACAATGGTATTATTGATACCTTCTCATATGTATCTCTCTCTCTATATATATATATATAGTATAAAAGAGAAAACACAGGTAAGCATTAAGAGAAGGATTTTATCCAGGTATTTACGACCGTTTCATTGGTAAGTGCAACCTTATATTGCTATACTGCAAATAGCAGCCACTCAAATATAATTGTTGTTCACAGTCCAAATTTTCAAAATAGTGAGTAAGTTACTCTTGAAATAATTCTTAATATATAGAGAAAACATTTATTTAGAATTATATTTACTAGTATATAGAGAGAGAGGAATCAGGAGGTGAGGGGTCAAACGGAATAGTATAGAGAGAGAGAGAGAGGAAGGGGGAAGAGGTAGGAAGTAGAATGACAAACTGAGATGGAGGGAGGGGTAGAGGTGGAAGGATTCCTTGGTCAGTTTTGATAGCAGACTTCATGTCGTGGAATGTAGTGAGTTAAAGAGAATTAAATTGATCATAGTGGGAGGGATGGATAGAGAGGGAGAGAGAGGGGGATATAAACAGATAAATATATATATATATAAAAAATAAAGATAAAGATAATAATGACAAAATTTAAAGCAAAGAAGGGGTGAGAAAGAAGAAAAGAAAAGATAGCCAAGAAGGGGAGGGAAGGAAGGGAGAAAACGAAGGAATAGAAGAGGAATGAGGGAGAAGAGGAGGATATATGTATTGGTTTTGTGGGTAATTAAAGGGTTTAGATACAACAAAAGGGTATAAAGTCTAAGTATATGCGGTTTGTCAGTTGGTAGTAAGAGGTTAAGGGTTCGATTTGTAGTGCGAAAATTTCTCTTTGAGTCTATGGTTACAATAAATTGATCTCTCGATTTTATTGTTTAGTAACTTATTCTTCGAGCTTAAGATGTGGAACAGCTCAAGGTCGCACAATCGACAGTTTCTCATACCACTCCAATATGGGGGCACGTTCGATAATTTTTTCCACTTCAGGGTGTATTGATGGTTACTTTCCCTCAGTTGCCAGGTCTTGTTTGCAAGGGTAGTTACATAACGGTGCTGGGAATGTTTCATTGCGTAACGGTGTGTATACTAACGGGCTTTAAATGTATTCCCAGTCGCTCCGATGTAATACCATTTCTGGTTCTCTGATTCCACTGTGCATTGGTAAACCAGGTTAGACTGCATACATTCATTATGTAATGGACAGGTTTCAGGTAGGTGGCAGTTACAGTTCTTGTCATGGGCAACTTTGGCATTATTTGTGGGCTGCGATGCCTGAACAATTGTGTTACGTTTTGTTTGCCTATTAGCGGGTGGTTGTGTATTAGATATTATGTTATTTTCGGTGGTGATTGTGTTGTTATTGTTGTAAATTTGTGTTTTGGTGTTGTTATGTATCTTTTTAGCGTTAAGCATCTTAATGTGTGCCTCTATATTTGGTGCCGTGGAGTAAGATAATCTAATAGATTTAGTGTTAAGGATTTTGCTGTATCTATGTGAATCTGGAAAGTGCTTATTTATTATTCTAAAGAAGGTAGAGGGTAGGTTAGTACTAATAGAGGTGTTAAATATGAGGTTATACCAAATATATTTTCTACTGCGTGACTTTTTTGATTTCGATGTTGTATTTCTATTTGCCGTATACTTTGGAGTTCTATGCGTAAATGTGTGTATGCGTGGTTTCTGGAGTTTGTGTTATGCGTGTTTGTGTGCGCTTCACGGAGGCTTTCATCTATATATTCTACTCTATCTAAGTGGCCTGCCTTGTCTAATGCGGTGTTGTAGTATTCTGCATGTTCTTCGAAGATTTGTCGGTTAGACGAGAGGCGGGAGATCCTAAGGGATATGCTGCGTGGAATGGATTTAATTATGGATAGTGGGTGGTTTGAGTTACAGTTGATGTATGCTAAGTTTTCATTAATCTTGTGAAAAGGTCTTATAAGTCCTGTATTTAGGTTAAGCGTCACATCTAGAAAGTTAGCTGTTTTAGTGCTATACTCATACGTTATGCTAAGGCCTAGTTTTCCGAGAGTCTTTCTAATATTCTTACGGAGTCTTTCTATGCTCTGGTTATTTAGGTTCTTAACTAGGAGAAGGGCGTCGTCTCTGTAGATTCCACCGTGAAGGTCGCTAAACTCACTTTGTAAACTATGGGCTATGTAAATACCTACTAAGTCTGTGACTTGAGCCGAGTCGTTAGCCCCCATCGTGATGTCAAAGTTATTTAATCTATCCTTACGTTCCCAATAGGCGTTTTCAAATTTAATTATTGTTTTCCTAGCAGCTAATAGGATTTTTATCTCGTCGTCTGTTATGTCACAATTGGCTTTGGCGAATGCTAAGGCTTTATCCAAGGTGTTGGAGGATATAGATGAGTAGTAATCGTTAATGTCAAATTGTATAAATTTAGATACCTCTTTGTTAGTTATATTGTTAAACCACTTAATTGTTTCGGTAGCGTTACCCCATAGTTTAATCACTAGTTTATTCTTCATTTGTGCTATCACTCTGTCTAATATATGTTTACTAATTTTCCCTATGTCCGATTTGGATGGGCATATAAGTCTAATAGTGGGGTTATAATCAAAATTTACCTTGTGGTCTTTGAGGTTAAAGGTAGGGGTGCATGGCCTAAGTGGCTCCGTTCTGTCGTCTATTCCTAGGTGTTTGACTATATTGTGTGCCTCGTTGTTGATGTTTATCAGTGCCGCCTCATTTGTTTTTTTGTATTTCCTATGTAATTCCTTCCGTATGAAGCTATTGTATGTATTAACATCCATCGTATACACAGTTGATGTTTTGTCCGCTTTGACAATAATTCCATTGGTGGTTCGCAGCTTTTTTAGGAATGTATTTATGTCATTCTGGAGTTTATTATTCCTCCGCTTTTTGAATTTGATATTCATAATTATCTTCACTAAGTCCTGTTCAAAGGCATCCAGTTGAGGGTTGGTAGGTGGGTTTTTACACGATTTGAAGCCGTATGTTTCCTTGTTATATTCCACGGTGCGACTATTAGGTCCTTTGTCGAAATGGAAAGTTTTCCATCTAACTCTGTGTATAAAGTCGTTTGTTCGTTGTATCATCCCGAGAGTATAATCCTTTTAAGCTCGAAGAATAAGTTACTCAACAATAAAATCGAGAGATCAATTTATTGTAACCATAGACTCAAAGAGAAATTTTCGCACTACAAATCGAACCCTTAACCTCTTACTACCAACTGACAAACTGCATATACTTAGACTTTATACCCTTTTGTTGTATCTAAACCCTTTAATTACCCACAAAACCAATACATATATCCCCCTCTTCTCCCTCATTCCTCTTCTATTCCTTCGTTTTCTCCCTTCCTTCCCTCCCCTTCTTGGCTATCTTTTCTTTTCTTCTTTCTCACCCCCTTCTTTGCTTTTATTTTTGTCATTATTATCTTTATCTTTATTTTTATATATATATATATATATTTATCTCTTTATACATCCCCCCTCTCTCTCCCTCTCTATCCATCCCTCCCACTATGATCAATTTAATTCTCTTTAACTCACTACATTCCACGACATGAAGTCTGCTATCAAAACTGACCAAGGAATCCTTCCACCTCTACCCCTCCCTCCATCTCAGTTTGTCATTCTACTTCCTACCTCTTCCCCCTTCCTCTCTCTCTCTCTATACTATTCCGTCTGACCCCTCACCTCCTGATTCCTCTCTCTCTCTATACTAGTAAATATAATTCCAAATAAATGTTTTTCTCTATATATTAAGAATTATTTCAAGAGTAACTTAATCACTATTTTGAAAATTTGGACTGTGAACAACAATTATAATTGAGTGGCTGCTATTTGCAGTATAGCAATATAAGGTTGCACTTACCAATGAAACGGTCGTAAATACCTGGATAAAATCCTTCTCTTAATGCTTACCTGTGTTTTCTCTTTTATACTTTATACTCCAAGATTGAACGGAATTCTTACAAACCTGTGGAGTTACCCCTAACCGTACGTTGAAACCATCCGTGAAACTGGCTTTCTTAACCAAAAACTGGATCACAATAAACAGTGTTTTGCTTCTCTAACTATATATATATATATATATATATATATATATATATATATATATATATATATATATATATAGAGAGAGAGAGAGAGAGAGAGAGAGAGAGAGAGAGAGAGAGTGAGAGAAAGAGAAAGAGAGAGAGATAGTCTTGGTGCTGAGACCGAGGAGACCACTAATCATGGGAGTACTCGATGCATGGAGAGAGGCACAGTGGGTTAGAGATATGTAAAATCCCGAATGCGGCACCAATCGGTTTCGTTTTGTGTGTTCTGCAAACTTTTTTCAAGGTTGTAGTAATCTGACCACACAAACCGAAACTTCTCGGCGCTGCAATCGGGGTTTTATATATATATATACTGACACACACACACACACACACACACACACACACACACACACACACACACACACACACACACACACACACACACACACACACACACACACACACACACACACACACACACACACACACACACACACACACACACACACACACATATATATATATATATATATATATATATATATTTATACGTATGTGTGTGTGTGTGTATGCACATATTTATACAAACACATATATTTATAAAGAAATCACAAGACAAACACAGAGATTCAACAACAGTCTTATTCGTATCATGAGAGAGAGAGAGAGAGAGAGAGAGAGAGAGAGAGAGAGATGTGTGTTTTATGTATGACGTTGCAGACAGTTCTACAAATTCCCTGTGTATAGAGAATAAATGAGGAAAAAGGGACAGCAGGTAAACAACAATTAGTCGGTATATATGCTCAAATGAAATGACAGCCAAGATTGGCTTAATTAGAAACAGATATTCCTCGTCACAGCATGGAGTCAGAATAAACGACAACAGCAAAAGAACCATCATGTTAGTAACTTTGAAAGAAAATGTAAAATTTTCTCTTTCCTTAATTATTCCAATTTCAATTTTGAATAGTTTGTGAAGTGCTCTAATAAGCGAATTTTTGAATTTACTCTATTGTAGACAATGTCATTTGAGGAAATATGACGAGAATAATTTCAATGAATATCATGAAGTTTTTTATAATAATTCTTAATGCTTCAATATTTTATATTTACAGAAATAATTGTTTTGCTGTCGTTTACTTTTTGTTTTATATTTTAGCATCATTTTTAATATAACTACGACTATTTATTAGAAAACAGCAATTATATTTCTGTAAGAAAAATAAAATCGAACAGTCCTTGTATAGCAATACATCAAAATTAATTTGCCGTAGCGGTGATATGTCTAAATATATATTGTATTATACAGTAACCTAGGAAAATATAAATATTATTCTATTTGATAACTAACGCTTTTTCAAGTATGTCGTCTTTTATGGAAGATTTCCATGATTATGAGCTTTGGTGCTATCAGTAGGATAAATAAAAGTATCTCTACTGAAAAGTTCGGATTTAGATTATTTAAACTTGTCTTTCTTTATATATCTTAAACTTACACACACACACACACTTGCATATATACACGCATGCTCGCAATCATATACATACGTGCACACATACACACGCACACACACACGCACATATATATATGTGTGTGTGTATGCGTGTGCGAATATAAATATCTATATTTGTGTATGCGTGAGCGAATATATATATATGTGTGTGTGTGTGTTTGAATGTGCGTATATGTGTATACATGCATACATATGTGCGTGTGTATATATATATATGTATGTGGAACAATGTATGTTTGAGTATCATACCAAATACTTTATCAAAAATATTAGGTGTTACAGTTTCACTTTCTTAAAAACACTATTTCTTTGATCTCAAGAAACAGAAACTTCGTGCCAAATATCGTAACACCGTCAGGTATTGGTCGGCTGTTCCATATCAAGTGGATCTCTCTCTCTCTCTCTCTCTCTCTCTCTCTCTCTCTCTCTCTCTCTCTCTCTCTCTCTCTCTCTCTCTCTCTCTCTCTCTCCCTCTCTCTCTCTCCTCTCTATTTCTCTCTCTCTCTCTCTCTCTCTCTCTCTCTCTCTCTCTCTCTCTCTCTCTCTCTCTCTCTCTCTCTGTATTACTGATGTACATCAGGGGGTGATCACAGTTTAAAAAGTTACTCAATATGTTCGTAGAATATAAGTATATTTATATTATTATACAAATTACTTCTACAGGACTAGTACTGGTTCGTTCGTAAGAAATCACCAGGAATGTCATGGTAATTTCTTACGAATGAATCAGATCTGGTCTTGTATAGGTCGTTTTCTACAATATATATATTTTAAACTTATAGCCTCGTTTAAATGATTTTTTGTGTGGTTGATTTATGCTGATTGCAAGAGGAAATACTGAATATATTTTATCTAATGATTCTATGGACTTACTTTTTATATATTGCTCTGATTATAAATTATTTAATTAATTCGTCATTGAGCCACACGGTGAATGGTTGCCAAACACACACACACACACACACACACACATATATATATATATATGGCTTTGTGTAGTTTATATGTATATAGCCTTTACATTTTATATACTCCCGTAAGGTTGAGTAAAACTTTAGGCAGTATTTGGCTGCGCTTTCTAGCAACCAGCCTACTCGCCGACAGACACCAATCACAAACTTTCTGTCTTGACCACTAGCCACGAGATGATTCTTAGCCATTTTGAAATCGTTTCTGGTGGGGATCATGTTAGAAAAATCTTTATCCAATTGAGTTATCTCCTGATGATTTCCAACCTCGTTGATTTATCCAAGATCGGATATATCCAAAAATGGAATGAAACTGGCGGTAGTGGAGATATTTTGATGATTTTGGTATGTTTATATACATTTTTTCTTCTAACTTTGATTTTGTACCTAATTATGTATGGTTAAATATATGTCTAGTCAATTTCTACAGGCTATCAGAAATACTAGGTACATTTTCTGTAGCTATGAGTCGCGGATAAAAAGCTATAACATTTATCTACTGTTTCTTCATAAGTATATTTTAAACTTATAGCCTCGTTTAAATGATTTTTTGTGTGGTTGATTTATGCTGATTGGGAGAAGAAATACTGTATATATTTTATCTAATGATTCTATGGACTTACTTTTATATAATGCTCGGATTATTAATTATTTAATTAATTTCGTCATTGAGCCACACCGTGTATGGTTGCCAAAAACACACATATATATATATATGGCTTTGTGTAGTTTACATGTATATAGCCTTTAAATGTTATATATATATATTCATTTTACTAAGGCTATATAGTCTTTGTACTCTGGAGATTATCACCACAGGGTCACCAGACGGTTATATATATATATATATATATATATATATATATATATATATATATATATGTAGATAAATCTACCAAAATATACGGTAGTGTCCAATCCGTATGAAGAACTCAATGTAATCCAAATATCATGAAAAGCGAAGAGGTATTCAAAGATATTTTTCGATGAAAATCACAGGAAAACAGCATCAAGATAAATTAATAAAAACAATGAATTAAAAACAAAGAAACAGTTCCTTATATTAAAAAATTCATCATTTTACGATCGTTTCTAGGATATATATGTGTGTGTTGGTATGTATATCATATAGATCTATGTAAAAATTTTACAAACTATCAGAGGGAATATGCATACCTACACATATATATGCTGTCTTCAGAAATAATGATATTTGTTTATTGAAAAAAAACAACAAAGATTTAATATAATAGGTCTGTTTGAGAACAGGTTTTGAATTGATCAATAGAAAAGTAGTAAGTGGTCAAGTTGATAGAATAGTAGTAGTAGAAATTTAATTTAGGGGTAGAGGAATGCAGACTTAAGTTTTGAATGGAAAGAATACTTTGAATGAAAGGATTACTTTGGGGATGAAAAGAGGTCAAGCTGGTGAAAGGTACACGAAAATTTGATGCTATTAAAGAATAATGCTAATGTTAAAATCGAAGGAGAATAACATTTTAGGGTAAATGTGTTAGTGAGAAATATCAATCTTATTTAAAACACAAGGAATTTAGATCTATAACAAGAAATTAAATTAATTTAATTGATAGGTATACTTATAGGGATACATTTTTATTTATTCATATAGATGTGATAAATAAGAGTTAGATGTTATTAAAGAATGTTGTTAAAAACGAAGGAAAACAATTTTTTTTTTATAAATGTATTAGTGAGAAATAACAAACTTATATAGACTACAAGGAATTTAGATTCATAAAAGGAAATTAAAATAGTTTATATGTATACTTATAGGTATTAATTTTAGGAAAGGAGAGCTGTAAAAGGGAAATAAAATTATGAAGTTCTCTGTAGTAAAATAGTAGTTATAGGTCAACTAAATTAAAAAACTATTTATAATAATTTGTAAAGTATAAGTATAAGGTTTAATTAGGTTTATAATATTTGAAAGTTCTTCTAATTCTATGATTGCACGATATAATTAATTCTTGTCGTTTATTTAATAGGATATCCTTAGATTTACTTATTTCAAAAAGTTCCTGGGAACATAATCTACACTCATATCTGTTATTTTGATAAGGGGTGGCCCTTTTGAGCACACTCCAGATCAGGTTATAATCGATATTCTTTTTCCGATAATTATTAATTATTTCAGCCAAGGATGTTGTATTAGCTAATGCGGCATTTTTAAAACTGTTTGTGGGTATTAAATCTTACTTTAAATTGGTTAGAAGTAGCTCCTATATATGAATAAGTTGAGTCCTTAGTGCTACTCTTACATTTATATACTGTTATTAATAAGACAATTTCTTTTTAATGGGCAATTTCCTTTGTTTCTACAGTTACAACCGTTCGTGAATATTATATCAGGGGAGTTAGTCAACTTTGGTGTGGAATTTACTCAACTTATTATATGTGAAGGAGATGGTGGTTTGTTGCAGTTTATTTTAGTATTATGGTTAGGTGGTATATATGGTTAGGTGGTATATTATGTTTTGGTGGTATATTCATTTTTTTTTTACATTTATATGCATTGTAGGCACTTATATTTTGTTGTATATTTTTGGTAGTGGAGTAGGAAAATTTGACCGTTGATCTATTTAAAATTTGATGGTATTTATGGTTTGGCGGGAAGTTTTTCTCTAGGATAGTAAACACATTTTTAGGGATATTATCTTTAATTTGTAGATTAAATGGAGCATTATACCAAGTAACTCGTCTATTACGGTTTCGATGTTTTTTTTATATGTATACGATGTATCAGGATGTTATTTCTCACTAATGCATTTATCCCCCAAAAAATGTTTCCTTCGTTTTTAACAACATTCTTTAATAACATCTAACTCTTATTTATCACATCTATATGAATAAATAAAAATGTATCCCTATAAGTATACCTATCAATTAAATTAATTTAATTTCTTGTTATAGATCTAAATTCCTTGTGTTTTAAATAAGATTGATATTTCTCACTAACACATTTACCCTAAAATGTTATTCTCCTTCGATTTTAACATTAGCATTATTCTTTAATAACATCAAATTTTCGTGTACCATTCACCAGCTTGACCTCTTTTCATCCCCAAAGTAATCCTTTCATTCAAAGTATTCTTTCCATTCAAAACTTAAGTCTGCATTCCTCTACCCCTAAATTAAATTTCTACTACTATTATTCTATCAACTTGACCACTTACTACTTTTCTATTGATCAATTCAAAACCTGTTCTCAAACAGACCTATTATATTAAATATTTATTGTTGTTTTTTCAATAAACAAATAACTTTATTTCTGAAGACAGCATATATATGTGTAGGTAACTATATTTCCTCTGATAGCTTGTAAAATTTTTACATAGATCTATATGATATAGATACCAACACACACATATATATCCTAGAAACGATCGTAAAATGATGAATTTTTTAATATAAGGAACTGTTTCTTTGTTTTTATTCATTGTTTTTATTAATTTATATATATATATATATATATATATATATATATATATATATATATATATATATATATATATATATATATATATATATATATATATATATATATATATATATATATATATATATACACGTATATATATATATATATATATACAGGCAGACGCCAACACAAATATACATCCATATATAAATAATTATACATAAAATCACACATATATGTATATAATTTATATATATTCTGTTTGTTGTTTGTATATGACAACCAGGGAATGTGGTATAAATCATGATGCTATAATAAATCACGTGGTTATATGTAAAGTGAATGGCAGTAATTACATTTTTCCGTATCTGTTAACACAGGTCATAATTACATATCAACTGTTCTAGCCCTGGGTTGATGGAGACCATAACCTGCCTCACTACATTCCGCATGTAAAAACTCTTATTCCATATACATACATAAATACATATATATATATATATATATATATATATATATATATATATATATATATATATATATATATATATATATATATATATATATATGTATATATATATATATATATATATATATATATATATATGTATATTATATATATATATATGTATATATATATATATATATATATATATATATATATATATATATATATATATATATATATACATATATATATATATAATATACATATACATATACATATATATATATATATATATATATATATATATATATATATATATATATATACATATAAATATATATACATATA